>JASANB010003812.1:0-37691 GCA_030248155.1 Sabatieria punctata
TAAAGCTGGGGGCTAGGTGTCTTCGTGGCAGATGTTCCAACGGCAATCCAGGAAGGTGGCATGCAGATCGAAGTCAGCATCTCCTGGCAAAGCAGGAACAAGATACGTGACTGGGGGAGGCGTTTCGTTACCATTTGGGGACTAGCCAGGTCGACCTGGGGCATTTTAGAGTCCGCTCGACAATCGCCCAGTGAGGGTATGTCGAGCTGCCCCGGAGGCGGTAACGTTCGACCCATAGTGGAGTTTCGACAATAAGTCAGCCAAAATACACTAGTATCAAAAGTCAGCCAAAGTACACTAGTGTCAAAAGTCACCTGAAATAAAATAGTATCAAAAGTCAGCCAAACTACACTAGCAGTCCGATCGGACCGCAATTTATTTGGCAGTTTCCCACAGCCGGGCGTCGATAAAGAAGCAGCTAAAGTAAAACAGGTCGATTAGTCATCTAAAGTTAAACAGAAGCAATAAGTCACCTGTAGTAAACTAGGTGGGCTTCGCGGCAGTTCCCACGGCTGGGCGTCGAATTCGGTTGCGAAGAAATCGGCGGGCGCCGACAAAAAGGCAGCTGAAGTAAAACAGATGCATTAGTCATCTAAAGTAAACTAGTAGCCAAAAGTCAGCCAAAGTAAAATAGTTTACAGACAGTTCTTGTAAACTAGTATACCAAAGTGGAAGAGTATAGCCAAACTTTGAAAAGATCCCTAAACCGCGACAGTGCCGAGCTGAACTTGTCTGCTGTGAACTAAGCCAAAAGTGTTTTAGATAAATGTGATCAAATCTACCAGATCAAGCTACTTGGTCTGTCAGACCTGAAATTTCAGCAGAACTCCTTTAACTTTCAAGTGGTGTCAAGCGTTTCATGCGATCCTCAGAAGCGCTTCATAACAGGCTTGAATTTTGAAACTAGCTTTCAAGATTTTGCTACCATCACCTTAGTTGAGAGCACCGAGCAAAGTGGCGCCACTTCGCTAGCTCGCGATTTTGAAGTAAGCGCTGAGGTTGGCCAAACAGTTGGAGGAACGTTCTTTGGTGTTGGTCTCGAAGCAACTGTCAAGCTTGGCTACAGCCATGGAGAGAAGAAGACAACTTCTAATGAAAAGACTGTCACTTTATCCACAGGTTCGGCTAACAAAAAGCAGGCTTTGTCATCTCTGGCTGCCTCAATCAGTCAGTTTGAAAGAGGCCCTGCTGTTTCGTTTGTCGTGGGCTATGCTACAAAGCACTTTCTAACTGACACAACAGTTAGCGCAGAGTTTCACAAGCGCTGCAATAGTGGGAGCGTGTACAAAGCAGAGGGCAAAGTTCGGCTAAACAGTGCAGCATTCGGACTCACTCATTTCTACCATCAGAGAATGCAATATGCAAGCAAAGCCGATTGCGTGGCCAAGCAACACTGCATTGAGTACCTGAACCCTGCACATATGGTGTTTAAGGATGTCCAGTCGTTGATTGAAACATTTCAGGAAAAATGCAAATAGACATGCTCCTCCTGCAATACATTCAGTATTGCATATACAGTATAGATCAAAAAAATGTCCCATCGCTTTTTCGGCCTTCACTCAAACGTTTCGTTCTCAGTCATTTCTTTACCGATTTGGCTCAAATTTTCAGCAAAAATTAACAACATGGTTGGCTAAATATTCTGCAAGTTTAGTGCCAAAATTCCGACTCATACTGGTTTTATGACCCGAAAACTAGGAATGAGGGTGGTCCACGCAAATTTATTTTTTTTCGGTAATACAAGGAGTACAGGCCTAAAACTTGCAGGAATGATTGGTGTTGCTATTGGGCATAACATACTAAGCGGGCAGCCCTGTAGCTCAAAGGGCACTAAAATGGGGGAATTTCAAAAACATGACGAAATATGACTTTTCTTCGTAAAACCGGCAAAATGACGATTCTAAAGATTTTCAATTTTCAAAAAACGCTGCAGGGATGGTTACTATGGTGTGGAACAGAGCTTAAATATCAGGTTCATTTATTTGTCGAACTTCCTGCTACAATCTATGTTGATTAACAACAGATTCAGTGCTTTGATTCTAGAAGGTGCAGATTTCTTAACTATGGGATTTTCACTCATGTTTTTGAAATTCCCCCATTTTAGTGCCCTTTGAGCTACAGGGCTGCCCGCTTGTATGTTATGCCCAATAGCAACACCAATCATTCCTGCAAGTTTCAGGACTGTACTCCTTGTATTACCGAAAAAAAATAAATTTGCGTGGACCACCCTCATTCCTAGTTTTCGGGTCATAAAACCAGTATGAGTCGGAATTTTGGCACTAAACTTGCAGAATATTTAGCCAACCATGTTGTTAATTTTTGCTGAAAATTTGAGCCAAATCGGTAAAGAAGTGACTGAGAACGAAACGTTTGAGTGAAGGCCGAAAAAGCGATGGGACATTTTTTTTGATCTATACTGTATATACAGGGTGTCTCAAAAAAATGATCACATTTCTTTTTACTGCCATTTCCGCAAATTTTGACCAAATAGGCTGTAATTTGGACTATATGTGCCAATATTCGGGGAATTTTATGTGTTAAAATTTGGTGCACAAGGCTTAACTCATTCACGAGAAATTTCAAAAAAAGTGAAATTTGTTAAATCAATAGTGAAAGCCGGTCACCGAAAAATGATCACATTTCTTTTCACTGCCATTTCCGCAAGTATTGACCACATAGGCTGAAATTTGGATCATAGGTGCCAAAATTCGGGGAATTTTATGTGTTAAAGTTTGGTGCATTAGGCTTGACTGATTCTCGAGAAATTTCAAAAAAAGTGAAATTTGGTAATTTCAATAGCGAAAGCAGGTCACCGAAAAAACGTTACATTACATTATCGCCTAAACTCCAACGATAGCGTTAGAGTTCATGCGTCAACTTTTTACACACGAATTACCCTGAACTTCTGCGTTTACACTCCAAATTTCATCCAATTCCGACAAAGATTAGGAAAGATACAGGAAAAGGAAATGTTTCCATTTTTCGGTGACCGGCTTTCACTATTGAATTTAACAAATTTCACTTTTTTTGAAATTTCTCGGGAATGAGTCAAGCCTAGTGCACCAAACTTCAACACATAAAATTCCCCGAATTTTGGCACCTATGATCAAAATTTCAGCCTATTTGGTCAATACTTGCGGAAATGGCAGTGAAAAGAAATGTGATCATTTTTTCGGTGACCGGCTTTCACTATTGATTTAACAAATTTCACTTTTTTTTAAATTTCTCGTGAATGAGTCAAGCCTTGTGCACCAAATTTTAACACATAAAATTCCCCGAATTGTGGCACCTATGGTCCAAATTTCAGCCTATTTGGTAGAAATTTGCTGAAATGACAGTCAAAAGAAATGTGATCATTTTTTTTGAGACACCCTGTATTTTCCATTAGAAGTCATGGGCTTCAATTATTTTTCAAATTTGCTTTAGATTGGAGAAGTGATTCAATTCGAGAGTGGCTTCTATTCGACAATTAGAGACTGTGTTTCTAATTTGTCAAATGCTATAGGAGCAACATTTAGTATGTAGATTTTAGGATGAACCATGATTTATAGAGCTTGTTGTGACAACTACGATATCATTTCATACACAAGATACTGCTTGGCTGTAGCTCAGATATATGTAAAGTTTATAAACATGTCAGTGTCCAGCTTCTTACTATTCACTTCAAAACCAGTACGAAACGGCATCCTTTTGAAGCCAATGGGGACAGTATCGGACAAAAACATTTCCCCCTTTTTCAAACTGTACTCAAACGATAGGTTCTCGGTCATTTCTTTATCGATTTGGTTCAAATTATTTCAAATTTCCCCTAAGTCGAAATGCTAGTCCATGTCTGGATTTAAGCCGAAAAATTGCTAAAAATGTACAATTACGCTTGAAACACTGTTAAGTCCTTTTTATGAATTTTTCGTTGCGAAACTGCAGCAGCAAATGCTCTAAAAATATGACAAAGATGTGCGTTCCTCCACTCAGCGGGCAAGGTTCTTGCCAAAAAAGAGTTGGTCGTCGGCATAAAGCCCAACCCAGACCACCGAAAGCTGGTAACAGCGAGTAGGTAAATGGGAACCGACTGGAGCTGCCTAAGCACCCAAAACTTCAAAAGCAACCACATACGTGTTATATGGGAATGGAGACAGCTAACACTGAGACCCGTCCATGTGCCGGGCCGGCTAGTAGCGAACACAGCGAAGGAAGGGTAGGATGTGGGTGTGCGTGCGATGGGCCCGCAGTGTGGCCTAACGCAGGAATTACGACGGCCCCAGCCGGACAACCCATCCATCTCCTCCGGCAGTCGCCAGACCCCCCTTTGGCGGATGACCTGTTACGCCTAATAGGGTAGTTGAAAATCGGTCCCTGCGCAGCTTTCGTAAGCTTTAGAGGATTTTGATTTACGTAAACTCCGTACCTGAAGGGTAGGGCATTGGCACCCGTACAACGGCCCAGCCCGCCCTCTGCTGTTCAGTAGTGCGAGATTCATTGGGTTTTTGTTGCTAATAGTACAAATTTATTCATTATATTGATCAAAAGGATGTGTGAGAGTTTGCGGATCCCTCGATTGACCGCTGTCCAACTAGGGTAAGAATTTTTTTAAAATATGCCTTAGATACACTTTTGAAAGTGTTCCGAGTAAACGCAAAAATCCCGTTTCGACTGAAGAATTTAGATGATTGAGATATTCGTGTCAGAATTAAATAAATAACTCGCATACTAGAAAGGCTGCGCTAAAAACGGGTATGCTAAAAAGCAGAATACGTTTTTCGCATGGCAATACGTTTTCTAAAAAAGCTGAACTATTTTTCTTACAGGGCCCTGTGGCGTGACTGAAAATTTCATCATGCCGAAAGTCTTTTATGTTTTGCTACACTCTACAGTGGTGTACTATTGACAATGAACGCAGTTGCTTTTGCGTTTGCCGTCTCTACTATCGTTGTGTCAATTGATACCAGCTGCTTTGCAGAATATTTGCAATTTAGCAGCAACCGCACAGGTACTGTATGGGTTGTCTTTGCTCGTTTATTAGTACTTACCAAACATGGAAGGAAACTCGGATATTGTTGGAGCACCAAAAATGGGTTTACACAAGGCGACTTTTATAGCTACAGATTATTGGATAATAATTAATACTAACTAGCTAAAATTCTTTAACCAACATCAGTTCAGTTTGCCAGAAAGTAGCTATTCTAGTACCACATACATTAAATAGGGGTTCCAGAGTTTTGCCTCTAGGGGCACCACTTTCTAAACACAATCAAAAGAAACAATATATTATACAGGGTGTCTCAAAAAAAATGATCACATTTCGTTTTACTGCCATTTCCGTAAATTTTGACCAAATAGGCTGAAATTTGAACCATATGTGCCAAAAGTCGGGCAATTTTATGTGTTAAAGTTTGGTGCACTAGGCTTTACTCAATCCCGAGAAATTTCAAAAAAAGTTAAATTTGGTAATTTCAATTGTGAAAGTCGGTCACCGAAAAATGGAAACATTTCCTTTTCCTGTATCTTTTCTAATTTTTGACGGAATTGGATGAAATTTGGAGTGTAAACGCAGAAGTTCAGGGTAATTCGTGTGTAAAAAGTTGACGCATGAACTCCAACGCTATCGTTAGAACTTAGGCGATAATGTAATGTGACGTTTTTTCGGTGACCGGCTTTTGGTATTGAAATTACCAAATTTCACTTTTTTTGAAATTTCTCGAGAATTGGTCAAGCCTAGTGCACCAAATTTTAACACATAAAATTGCCCGAGTTTGGGCACATATGTTCCAAATTTCAGCCTATTTGGTCAAAATTTGCGGAAATGGCAGTGAAAAGAAATGTGATCATTTTTTCGGTGACCGGCTTTCACTATTGATTTAACAAATTTCACTTTTTTTGAAATTTCTCGGGAATGAGTCAAGCCTAGTGCACCAAACTTTAACACATAAAATTGCCCGAATTTGGGCACCTATGGTCCAAATTTCAGCCTATTTGGTCAAAATTTGCGCAAATGGCAGTAAAAAGAAATGTGATTATTATTTTTGAGACACCCTGTATATTGTACTAGTTACTCTCAGATGGGTGCCATTTGGTTCGAGTGCGACTTCCGAGAGGCCGTCATCTGAGAAAGACCGTCACTGCGTTCAACTTCAATGCAGCTGTCGCAACAACATGCGACACTTCAACCAACCATCGCGTCCGAGTTGACTTTGCTCACAAACGTGGCACTACTGCCAGCATAGTAAAAGGCTCAGCTGCCAAAAACGCTGTCAAATCCAGCTCAGCTTCATCTAACAAGGTCAGCATTAAATCAGCGGTCAAGGTGAGCTATGGTGGTGGCTCAACCTCAGTGGAACTTGGCACAAGCACACGCGTAACATCAGGCAGCTCTTACGGGATGGCGTCGTCGAAAAGAAACCGGACAACCAAAGGCAGAACTCATGCTTCGGGCAGTAGAGTGTCTTTGACGAGAGAGTATGATGGTCCCGGAGCGATTATAATTTATGGCCGCGTTAAAACAATCAATTGGCATACACAGACTGTGCCCCTGGATTTCTACTACCGCTGTGGTTCTAAGACAAGGATTGAGCGCAATGTTCCAGGGCTTATTGAGACTCGCAAATATCAAAGGCCACATTTAAAAGCGATCAGCCACAAATTCAACAACAGTTCTCACTGTTTCCAACGATTGCAATGCTTGAATGAACTCAACTTGAAAAAAATTGGTGACATGAGCTACTCAGAAGTAGATGCCTTTTTCTTCAAGTGTTTTCGTTGATTCTGTTCTCTGTATACGTATCTTAGCTTGCTGAAGCATTAGAAAAACGGGCAAATTGGTGTAGTTTGTGTTACATTTAGTATGTAAATCAACAAATATAACAAATACGTATGATCAGTGTTTGCAGATAGAAGATTGCAGAAAACCAGGCAAGCACCACAGACATAGAGACTTGACCTGCTGTAATTTTAATAGCGAACTTACATTTTAATTTAATACAGTGTTGGTCACAGAAAAGGCCGCCTGACGCGTTCACAATATATTTAATATCAGTTTTTTTCATTTCAAAATTTTGTAGCGCTATCGATTTGCTACAGCTTGGTGTAAACCATTTGTGGCTATGACCCGACATTCGTGAGAAATGCGCCTTCGAATGTAAAAAACCATTCAGAATTTCGTAGTTTTGCCATACATAAAACTTCGATTACGAAATTTTCGCGCCAAAAGTCTGGCACAGTTAGCCAGACACATTGGGCACCTACTCTGCAAATTTGATTCAGATTCGCAGAGAATAGACTGAAAACGGGTAATTTTAGTGAACTGCAAAATGTTTGCTTTGGAAATGGAAAGATCCCGATATTTTTCAACTCAGAAAATCGGATTCTCGCGCATACTTTGAGCGATGGTTTTGAAAGTTTACTCTATTCTCAAAGTTTGTAGTTCTTTTTTAAAGTTTGTCAAAACTGGTTAGCTGCGATGACAGGCAGACTAAGCACAATTTGCCTCATATATCTCAATCGATGTAAAATTAAAGTTTACACTATTATGTAAGCACACGTATATGTGCATTTCAGTCAAATCAGTTAGTTGGTTTGGTCCTGAGTTACATAGTTAAGTGGTCAACCTATATTCAGCAGATTTTAGTTTCAAGTTAGTGTTAATTTGTAGTCTTTGAGTTTGTAGTTGGTAGTCACTGCGAACTATACCGAATATATAATTTGTAACAATACAAATTCGGTTTTCGTCTCGAATTTATTGAGTAGATACGGTAGCATGGCTAACTGACGCGACAATGATGCCTCTGGTGAATCATACATGAAGGCTCCCCCTTGGTAGGATTGCTTATCTGTTTAATTGTCATTGTCTGCAGAAGCGTTACAACCTTGGACAGACAAAATTTTGAATTTGATTAAAGCCACTTTTTCTAATGTAAAATTTTGTATAGAATTGAATGGTGGCACTCCCAGGTCGCTCCGACCACTGGGAAGGGTGCAATTCGCGATTTCCTGAACCCTACTTTTTTCAAAAAAACCGAATTTCAAAAATGACAAAAACTGGATTTGATCACAGTTCTCCACCATTTTAAGAGACAGAGAGCTCGGTCTTACTTCATCAGAGAGCCCCGAAAATATCCTTTCTTTACAAGTCGTCAGATTTTAAATCCGCCGAAAATTAGCATAAAGCGGTGCATTTGAAAATTTGAAACAGAGCACAATTTTCAAACGGGCGCATACAGCGGGCTGCATTTTGAAATTTAATGTTTTATACATCATTCGATTCGCCTCATCGAGAGCTTTCGTTTAAAATTATTTCCAGCTTGGGACAGACACTACGAAGGGTAGAAAACTCGCAAAAACCGTAAAATACTCAAGTTTTTCTTAGATTTTTTGCATGAATTGGCTGTGTAACTTTTGACTAGGAGAAAAGATTTATATTTTGGTTATAAGTTTTGAAACAGACCACTGTGCCCGTCTATAGGCGGAATTACAGCTCGCTAACTAAACCCACTTAAGAATTACAAATACTTTTATAACTGTAAGTAGGGACAATTTTGGTTTTCATGAAAAAAGGTGCTTATCGATGTTTTTGATTTAGTTTGTAGTGGCGGTGCATAACGTAGCAATTATGTTTGTGAAAACTGTGGAAAAAACAAGCACCTACATTACCAAACTGTTAATTCTGTGTTGGGTATATGTTTAATGTCACTCGATTGGTCAGATTTGTTGTAACCGTTTAATGATTTAGCTTGTTCACATAGCGCATCTGAGTAATAGCTATGCGCCTAGCGCATATTCTTTTCACAGGTTCAGTCAACCTTGAAGCTCTGCAACTGCATAAACTCACATGTCATAGTATGTGGTTAGCCAGAGCCGTCTTGTCCCATTGTTTTGGATAATGAATCTGAAGTGCCACACAAATGCTCATCAGAGAACCCTTGGTCTCACTTTCGAGCTCGTTATTCTTGGCTAAACTTGGTTAGCCATTTCTTCGAGGTCAGCTGCAATTGCTTCATGCTCATCAGCATCTTCTACTGCAGCAGCATCATACAAATCTTCTTCTTCAATTGCACTGAGCTTTTCCTTCCTCAACTGCTTGCTCTTTATTGCTCCCAGCCAGGCCTTTATCTTTCTTTCGGTGAGCCATTCAGACCTTTCAAACTGACCACAAGCACGCATTTTTTGGGCAAGCTCAGGGATATTGATTCGGCGTGTGTGTCAGCACCCTGAACGTGCTTATTGAGAAACTCTATCACAACAGCTGACTTCACAATGTGTCTCCACCCAGCCACACTCAGCGTCAGCATGCACACAACACAAAAGGCACGTGAGCGAGGGTATCCACCAACACAAGCCCACAGACACACCTCGCGTGGCTAAAGTAATAAATAATAATGATATGGGATCAAGTAGTAATCGTAGCTACTTGTGTCTCCCACAGTTTTCACAAACGTAATTGCTACGTTATGCACCGCCACTACAAGCTAAATCAAAAACATCGATCAGCACCTGTTTCATTTGAAAACCAAAATCGTGCCTACTTATAACCAAAATATAAAATCTTTTCTCCTAGTTAAAAGTTACACAGCCAATTCATGCAAAAAATCTAAGAAAAACTTGAGTATTTTACGGTTTTTGCGAGTTTTCTACCCTTCGTAGTGTCTGTCCCAAGCTGGAAATAATTTTAAACGAAAGCTCTCGATGAGGCGAATCGAATGATGTATAAAACATTAGATTTCAAAATGCAGCCCGCTGTATGCGCCCGTTTGAAAATTGTGCTCTGTTTCAAATTATCAAATGCACCGCTTTATGCTAATTTTCGGCGGATTTAAAATCTGACGACTTGTAAAGAAAGGATATTTTCGGGGCTCTCTGATGAAGTATGACCGAGGTCTCTGTCTCTTAAAATGGTGGAGAACTGTGATCAAATCCAGTTTTTGTCATTTTTGAAATTCGGTTTTTTTGAAAAAAGTAGGGTTCAGGAAATCGCGAATTGCACCCTTCCCAGTGGTCGGAGCGACCTGGGAGTGCCACCATTCAATTCTATACAAAATTTTACATTAGAAAAAGTGGCTTTAATCAAATTCAAAATTTCGTCTGTCCAAGGTTGTAACGCTTCTGCAGACAACGACAATTAATATAGTAAGTCTAAAGCTAAGCTAGAGCATGAACTAAACTAATGCTTAAATTAAATCCTGATTGTAATTCTGAGCCTAAAACTAAGCAGAAGTGTAAATCTAAATTGGTAATTGCTGTGTTACCTGACTTTCAGGAAAACTTCAGATAATCAGGATAGATCCCATAATATACTGTAGGTCTAATTGCGAGTGTGATAATATCTCAAGACCATCAAAGCTAACACTACACAAATTTTCTGGAAATTTCAATCTGTTAATTAACTCAATTTTGCTCGCCCATATTTGCCCCAGCCCCTCCAGCTTCGGTGGAGGAAAGGAAGAGAAACTAGACAATAAGGAATAATATTTATGATCGTTGGCTGATCAATCGAACAGTGTGATGAAGACAAGCTCAATGACCGGCAAGCAGTACAGCTGAACTGCCGGCTCGTCCATAGATAAGCCGTTCCTTGAACAAGGTCCATAGATTAGTGACCGGACTGTACGCTTCCACTGTTTTCTGTGCTGCCTTGTCCCGTCCACTAACCGCGAACAGTCTGAGGCCGTCAGATACCAAACTGAACCCAACTCGTGCCATATTCATAGGAGCGATTTCTGCCCAACTGTCAATAACTCGATTGTAGCGTTCACATGTCTGCTAGTATAAAGTTTTCAATTAGAAATTATCTACCAATTTAGACTTACTACCGGAGATTTCCACTTAGTATCCCACCCCACTTAATAACCCACTGCGATATTACATGGACCCTTGTTCCGCTTCATATCCCATGGGATATTACTTGGCGGCAATGTTTATGTCAAATTTGTAATAATTTCCTTCACACATGCATACTGTATGTATGATAAAACATTGTTTCGGTTAATATCCCATACCGTTTCCAGTTAATACCCATGGCTTTGTCCAGTTAATATCATCTCTGGGATATTAACTGGCGGCAATGTTTTCACTGAGAAATGAGATTTTCCGTGTTATATCCCCTGGGATACTAAGTGGAACACTCCGGTACCCCTTTGACACAGCAAGGTACTGCAAGGTGAGTTCTAGCGCAAGGTACTGAATTTGTTCTGTTCTGTTCTGTTCTGTTCTGTTCTGTTCTGTTCCGTTCCGTTCCGTTCCGTTCCGTTCCGTTCCGTTCCGCTCCGTTCCGTTCCGTTCTGTTCAGTTCCGTTCCGTTCCGTTCCGTTCCGTTCTGTTCTGTTCTGTTCTGTTCTGTTCTGTTCTGTTCTGTTCTGTTCTGTTCTGTTCTGTTCTGTTCTGTTCTGTTCTGTTCTGTTCTGTTCTGTTCTGTTCTGTTCTGTTCTGTTCTGTTTATGCTTATGTGGCCATAATTTTGCTTGTTGTGTCTGGGTCAAATGGGTATTTTACCGCACGCCCGCTGAAGCTGTCGGAACACACAAAGATCCATCCGTTCAGTTCAACGGCTCTGTGGTCTATCCGCGTCTGACGCATGGAAGCCACTGGAGTCCAAATACGTTTCTTGCTGGAGTATTTCTCTACACTCTTCAATGGTAAATAATCTGGTCGGTCATTGATTCCTCCCATGGCATACAGTTCTCCTGTAATTACGGTTATTTTCATAGACTCTTTCCAATATAGCACAAAATTCGTCCATGATTCATTTTTGCATAATGAATTGTTTAATATGAAAGGCAACTATTTCTCTGTCTAAAGCGATCGGCCGAATGTTTTTAAACTGAACAATTTACTTCCTCAGACCAATGACGCATGGTTGGTGAAACAATAGCGCCTGACCCACAGCGTTTGAGGAACCAATAATTTTCCAGTTATTCAAAACATCTTTTCAGATTGATGAATGGTAATGAACCGATCCCATGTGCGGGTCCTTACGGCCTACGATCAGACTCGTGGTCGATTTCGCTCAAAAGCAGAAATCGGCCAATCCAAATAGCGCTCTTTGGAATTTGTACTTTTTGGCTTGTTATGGATTTCTCCTAACCTAATCGATAAAACTGCTAATTGAATCAATTTCAGAAAACTGCTGACAATTACTGGGCTGCCACGGTATAGTAAATGGTAAAATAGAAATCTTTAAGTATTATAATAACCCTATGTATCACACCGCTTTCCTGGTTGTCGGAAAATCGCGCGGTCCCCGATAGCTATCGGACGCATAAAACTTTTAGTTCCCGACGTAAAAATTATCGGGAAAAAATTCCCGAGTTTTTTTCCCGATAGCTTCTGAGAATTTCGCCTGAAAATTCCCGACAATTTGAAAAAATTCCGCAAAATTTTTCCCGATACCCAAAATAAAAAAAGACTAAAAAAGGGGAGACTATTTCTTTGTATATTTTCCATGTTTTGAAGGTATTTTAGAGGCGGGAATGAAGTGCCCGTGCCTTTTTCACAGGATACATCTGACCTCTACCTACTTTTAAAGAGGAGAGGAGAGGTAGGAGGTGTTTTTTCTCTGCTCTAATCTTTCCGGACCCCCGGGGGTAACCCCCCGCCGGCGTCAGACCCCCAAAGCTCCTCCTCGGATGACCTGTTACATGTATGCTTTCCAGTATGAATTAAATGCTTTTGTATGGACCGTACGTACAATATGTGTCACTGAGACGACATGGCAAGGTCGGTCGGTCGGTCGAGGCAATTATTTGAATATTACGGCGTCCAGTCTGAGCTCTGCGAGCAACGGCGGCAGCGCAGCCAGTCGGCCTGTACGTGCATTGTTTGTTTGATACGAGTGTATGGCGGTCTAACCTCAACTACAGCGCCGTTTCTCACATCAAGGGCCGTTTGCGTTCCTCAAATCCAAGGCCATTTTGCAGCTCGTGGGCATTTCGCCAAGTTAGTCATCAACTGCTACGTACAGTACTACTACTAGGTAAGCTACTGTCTGTTGCTTACGCCCTCCCTGGCCGTACTCATTCCCGGCTGTACCGTTTCCCGTTTGTACCCCCGGCCGTACCCCTTCCCGGTCATACGTACATACCCCATCCCGACAGTCCCCCGTCTCGGCTGTACCCCGTCTCGACTGTACCCCGTCCAGGCAGTATCCCGTCTTGGCTGTACCCCGTCCGGGCAGTACCCCGTCTCGGCTGTCCCCCGTCCAGGCTGTCTCCTAATTGTGTTACATACACACAATCCGCTGCCATACCAATTTCCGAGCCACACGGTCTCTGACCATACCCCTTTCAATACATGTCAGGTCATGCACCGAAGGGGGTTAGTGGGGCTCTGGCACCGGTCGCGGGCTCTGAGCCTAAATTCAAGGAAATTTGCTCAAAAAATTACTTGCCAGAAAATCGGAGAGGTGTTAAAAAGTAGTCTCGGGGGGCCACATCGCATGGCCTAAGCAATAAATAGGGTTTAACTCCCCCCAGCCGAAAACCCAGCTACATGTATGCTACATGTACAACACCTAAACGAATTATTTTTGATCCAAAAAACACCGGATTACCATACGGCAGACATGGGCAATGGGGGCTGGCTTAGGGGGGTTGCGCCCCTCAGGCTCCCACCAACCCCCCTCAGCAGGACGGTACCCCCTCAGGAATTTTAAGGAAAAATTTGGTATAGAAAATTACGATAAAAATACCCCTGGATTAGGATTAAATGAGATTTGAAGAACTTATTTTAACATAATCTAATGAAAAATAAGCCAAAAAATGTTGTGGAAAGCCAAAATTCGGACTTTTTGGTTTACCACGCACTCAGCCCCATGCATGGTCCGGAAAAATGGGTTGGGGTAGTCAAAATCCGAAAATTTGGGGGTGGGCCTGCCGGTTTGGGGGGGTCGCGGCGATTTTGGTAGGTGGGGTCAGGAACAAAAATCGGCTTCAGGTGGGTGGGTGGGGTCGTTGGGGGGGGGGGTCGAGCCCAAGTTGGGGGTGGGCAAACCCCCCAGACCCCCGGCCCATGTATGCTCAGCCCCCCTCAGGAAATGAAAATTCTACCCCGTTCAGCCGAAATGCTGTGCCATACGGTATATACCAGATAATAGATGTTCGTGGTGGCATCTTAACTCGGGGGAGACAACTTTTCTGAACCCCTCAGATTGGATGGGGAACATATGTTTCCTACAAAAAATCGTCATTGCGCCAACTTATGATTTTAATAGGAGTATGCGGGCGAACGAAACCGGGACGACGACGTTTCGATGTTGGACGTCGAGCAAATCGCGTATGACGAAGCTCCGGTGATACCCAGCGAACAAAATCCGGTAGTCGACCCTCCAGTGATGGCCGTCTCCCAAATCGCTGCCCACGACGCTATGGAAGTGGCCACAGCCACAAAGGACGCCGAAGACGCTCAGGTGGTCACCCGACAGGAGGCTCCTGCCGCCGCCGCCAAGGTGCCGCTTACAACACAATTTTATAAATGTTAATTTGCCGAAATTAGTCATTAGTTTTGACTTTTAGCCCATATTACCTAAATCGTATTTTACAGCCGAACCGTTACGAGTACGCTGTACCAATATAACGTTACGGTTCCTTATGGTATGGCAAATACTGTTGTATTTAGTATGCCGTATCTGCCATGCCAAGTTCGAATAGCGCGCTCACCGTAAAAGATCGGCAGTACCTAGCGATAATTAACTGTCGAATACTCGCCCCTCATTTAGTGTTTTGGGTAGTTTGCCCAGAAAAGGGGAATTGTTAAGTCACTTAGAACTCCGAAATTTTCATGGCCTATGACCACAGACTGCCATCTGTGTTATCGTTATAGAAAGCCGGAGCAGTGGCGATCTTCTTCCGCTCAGTGTTCAAGCGACCGGTGCCACAGCGTGCGAAGGGAGCACAGACGGCCAGAAAAACGATCCAGGTGCCTGGTTTTAGAATTGCATAGCACATAATCATGCATGTAAGCGATGATTCGCCGAAGGGGTAGGGGGTCGGGCGCCGACCGGGTTGGGTCTGACCCCGATTTCTAGACAGGGGATATTTGTGCTCAAAAAACGCTCAAAAATCGAAAAAATCGCATTTTTTCTGTTAAAAAATGTAAAACATCGCTAATTTCGGCTGAAATACAACGTAGCAGAGTTGTATTATTGTTTTTAGTAATAATCGTAGTTTTTCTAACATTTGTTATTTGGTGTCTGGTCATGGAAAAATTTGACAGCATCAGAAACATCTCGCCGCCAAACGCCAGTACTTTTCGCAACACTCTTTTGAAGATATAGGTCTTCTGACTTCATATATTACTATTTAAACGGGAAATTTACCCAATCAATACCGCATAATTTTCTGACTTTGGTCATGGAAAAGGTAAAAAAAATCATTAATTTGTTCAATTAATTATTTGGGAACTTTTTGATCATACATGGTACAGGAGATTCGGGGGGGCTTCCCCCCACCCGACGTAGGCCACAGCCCCCCCGATGGAAACCTACCCCCTCACCTGAGACGGTATTACCGACGACCCCTCCGATTTTTCCAGCAAGGATGTGTTTGAGCATTTTTTGCAAATTTAGACACCAAAAATCTAAAAATTTCCAGTGAAACAGAACTTTTTAGGTGCTTTTCAGCCAAAATAGCGATTTTTCCACGATTTTTTGACCAATTAGTGCGATTTGGTTTATTTTTGGGGTTTTTTTACCCACCCCTCCCATCCAAAAATTTGGGCCAAACGCGCCGGGAGATGGCATACCCCCAAACCCCCTCCCCCGTTCGGCGGATCACCTATTACATGTATATTTTTGACTATGGAAGCTCTAATAGCGGACATTTTTGTGGTGTTCGTCCTGTTTAAGCGTTAGTAAATATTATGAATCGGACATTTATTAATAGGTATAAGTAATTTAATAACCAGACAAAAGATCTCAGAATTTTAAAGCTCCCATAGTCAAAACGTCTATTTCTGATATCCAGACACCGTAACACTTGTTTTCAGCAGTCAGGCAGCGGCAGCGACACTGGCAAGTGACACTAGTTGATCGGTCGGCACATTGGTAGTCTGTGTTTATCTAGTATTTTTCTTACAATAGTAACGCTAACTCGGTGCGTCTGCGTCTGTGGTGTACTGGTAGCAACTCTGTCTGCCATGCCCAAGGTAGAACATAGGGGGGGTTCGTCCCGGGTGGTTGGCGCGGGTGGGGCTCTTTGGGGGGTTTTTGTGGTGTGGGGGGTGTTGTTGTGTTGTAATATTAACTCGGTGCGCACGTGATCACTTGAATTCGTATGCATATAAAAGATGTACTGCAGTTTATGACCAATACGTTTGTTTCCGGTATATTGATATGCTGGAAGCATAAATGGGTCGGAAAAATCGGGGTGCCAGACCAGAAAACAACAACCTCCTTGGGTAACAAGCCCAAATTTTCGCAGTCTCGAGGTATATGCTATTTCAGATAGGGGTAGAGGTCGGATTAATACTACCTCGATAATAGGATAATAGTAAGTCAGCGGTTAATAGTTAGTAGTTAACTAAATAGGTCTAAAAGGGTGGCTGAGTGCAAAAAATTGAATTTTCGAAAGTCTTACTATAAGGATGGCGGCTCATTTTCGTATGGCGCATTAGTCCGGACCGTAGATTGATCGCTATTACGGATCGTGCGCTGCATCACTGTAGTAAATTACATAAAACTCGTTAAGCTTACGTCGGTGTAGAATTGCATGCTAATAATGCAATAAACGTCTTTATCTTGCACACGAATATGGGGTTATACTCCAAAAATTAGCTGCAATCGTAATGTTGTACTGGTCGCCTTCTTACGGGTATTTCTGGTCGGGTCGCTCGCTTGCCTGAAACTCTTTTATTAGACGTGTGTAAATTCGGTTAGCGCTTACAACTGATACGTTTTTCATTGATGCCCGTATCCGCGTCCATGAGGCATTGCTCGTTTTCATGAGTCAGGTCTCCTCAACACTGTATATGACGTCGTTCACAACGGTGGTCGCCACCTCCAAATGGTCGCCGACGTGCTCTAGCGGTATCCCCATGAGGAGAGCAATCGGGAAGCCACTCAGTCTAAAGGCCGCAGAAAGAATACAAAAATAACCCGGGAGGGGGTAGGTGGGGGAGGGGTATGGCCGGCCGAGAGGGAGGGGTATACCCCCTTACCACCCGGCCCATGTATGCCACTGCCTGTAAAAGCTCTTTTTACCCCAATTTTAGCCCAAATTAGCGATTTTGACGATTTTTTTGCCGAAGTAATGCTATCTTTTGCGCTTTTTGAGAGTTTCCAGTGCCAAACTCCCCTCCCTAGAACTTGGACTCAGACCCCCCAGGTCGGCGTCAGACCCCCAACCCCTTCAGCAGATGGCCTGTTTTAGATGTGTATGACGTCTGGCAGGCAGAGTCTAGAAATTTGACGACTTACACAGAAGAACTTGAGCATTCTGATGCCCAATAACAACCACTCTATTCTAAGTAAAATAAAATAAACCAATTAGTACCTACCTGCCTACCAACCTACTTACCTAGCTACCTACCTAGCCACCATACATGTACTAGGGGGGTTGGGGGGTTACCCCCCTGCTGGAAAGGCCAAACCCCCACCCCCTCACCCCCCGAGACAGGTTAAGGGACCCCTCCCCCCGACCAAAAAATACAAGTGGTGGTAGTGGCTCAAGTATTAACAAACTGGGTCAGAAATCACTAATTTTTAGCCTAAAATTCACTTGAAAAGCCGTTGGAAACCGAATTTGGCGTTTCCACTGCTGACATTTAAGAAAAATCGGTGTTTTTGGAAGCTCTTTTTGTCATTTTTTGCTTGTTTTTAGCTTTAAAACGCTATTTGGCAGCTTAAAATAGCGATTTTTAGCGTCCTTACTGAAAAAAACGTGCTAAAAACGCATTTCTAGGCGTTTTGGAACTTTTTGAAATTTGGGACCCCCCTCGACCCCCCCACCTGAGGAAACCCCCCCTAGCCCCCTCCCCACAGGTCGGCCTGGAGCTGTTACATGTATACTAGCCACCTATCTATTTACCTAGCCACCTACCTAGCTACCTACCGAGCTACCTACAGCTCCGGGCCGACCTGGGGGAGGGGGGTAGGGGGGTTTTTTCCTCAGGTGGGGGGTCGAGGGGGGTTTCGCCCAGGTGGGGGTCCCAAATTTCGAATAGCTCCAAAACGCCTAGAAATGCGTTTTTAGCACGTTTTTTTTCAGTAAGGACGGTAAAAATCGCTATTTTAAGCTGCCAAATAGCGTTTTAAAGCTAAAAACAAGCAAAAAATGACAAAAAAGAGCTTCCAAAAACACCGAATTTTCTTAAATATCAGCATTGGAAACGCCAAATTCGGTTTCCAAAGGCTTTTCAAGTGAATTTTAGGCTAAAAATTAGTGATTTCTGACCCAGTTTGTTAATACTGGAGCCACTACTACTAGTACTTGTAGTTTTTGGTCGGGGGGAGGGGGTCCCTTAACCTGTCTCGGGGGGGGGGTGAGGGGGGTTTGCCTTTCCAGCAGGGGGGTAACCCCAAAACCCCCTAGTACATGTATGCACCTACCTATCTAGCCTAGTGGGGTGTGGGGGTTACCCGGAATTTCTCAAACTAAAATACCGTATAGTTACCTACTTCGAAGCCGGGCAACTGAATGATGAAGCAGAGGGAAACCTACATACGCAACAAGATACTCAGATAGGCCAGGGGTCTGGGGCTACGATCTCTCAAACTAAAATACCGTATAGTTACCTATTTCGAAGTCGGTAACAAATTGATGACGCACCTACTGAGGTCGGCACATAGCTATCTATTTCTCGAGATGGGCACCTAAATAAAAACTTGCAGCAGAGCTCGAATGGCTAATTATCGAAGAAAGTATAAAATTACCTACCTTCATACCTAGCCACCTACCACTGCGCCTACCAAGGTCACAACCTACTTAGTTCGTATCAAACAGAATGACTGCCCACAGCAACTACCGATCCACCCACCGAGTAACATTTTTAGCAAGCTCTAAACCATATACAGCAAATAGTGAAAAGGAATTATTTCTTTTCTTTTCTTTTTTTGTTGTTTTAGTTTCCCGATTTCCGATTAGAAACGGAAACAATTGTCGGGTAAGTGCACCCGATTTTCGCCTAACCAAATTCCCGATTTTCGCATTTCAGCCGTTTCCGATAACAAATTTCTATTCGGGAAATGATTGTCGGGAATTTTTCATTGTCGGGAAATTTCATTTAGAGAATTATGCGAAAACTCCATATGGCGTCGGTAGGTTACAAGGGGATAAGAAGGACCCCACCAGCTAGTACGGCCATTGCAAACTGACGTCGCTCAGTTAACATCGACGTTGCCCAATGCCAGCCATGAACTTTGCCATACATGTAGTTGCTCGTAATTGGGGTTTTATCTCCCTCTATTCCCAATCTTCTCACCATTTCCTCATCCAGCTTAATTTTATCCATATATGGTACCACTACAGTCGCCGAACGTGGGGGCATCATATGTATATGGTACCGGTACCATATATGGTGACGGTACCATATATGGTGCTGGTAACATATATGGTACCACTACCCTCGGTGCCGGTACCATATATGGTACCGGCACCTTATATGGTGTCGGTACCATAAACGGCGTTAAGTGCCTGACTGTCATACGTGCTGGAAGTTAGAAGGCTATCTAAACTTCTGGTTTATTTCGTTAACCAGAAGACAGATACCTGAAATTGGAAGGCAACTCTACAAAATGCTGCTGACCAAGTGCTACTGTTGCATGCGTATACGCATTACGCATATCATTACGCAAAGTACGCATTGCATTTCTGAATGCGTATACGCATACGCACACGCATACGCATTTGAATTTCATTGCGCAATATTATTACGCATTCTACCAAAAGTTTGCATATTTTTGCGTAATTAGATCTGAAAAATAGCTACCTTTTCCAATGTCTTGCAAAAAATTTAGTTCAAGTTGTTACCTAATTGTGGTTATTCTTCATGTTTTTAGTGTGAGGTGAGGGTACCAGGAATTTTCTGAGATAATTTGAAGCTTCAACTAAGTTTTGCTTGCTACTATTTATAAAAGAGGTTAAGTTTTGAGAGGAAAGGAAACCTGTGACAAATCCTTGAATTTAGAGTTTCTATTTCTACACTTTTCGGTGACATACATGTAGTTGGGTTGTAAGCTCAGGCTATCTGTTTATCTTTCCACTGTATGTATATTTATGGTTGAATCCTACTAGACTTCTTCTCGAAATGAACATTAAAACAAACTTTTTGTTCCTGAAAGCGTATATTGCTTGCCTGTTGAAAACATATGTACTGTACATCATACATGTAACAGGTTATCCGCCGAAGGATTTAGGGTCTGGTGTCTGAGCCCGAATTTTGGGAGGGGGTTAGGCACTAAGAAACGCTCAAAATCGCAAAAAATGGCAATTTTGGGCTAAAAATCGTCAAAAATTGCTAATTTGGGCTGAATCGTGTTGGTGGACGGGTCCCCATCGGGGCAGACCCGCAGACCAGTGTGGTGCATTTTGAAAATTTGAAACTAGGTAAGGTAATACTAGGTAAAGTTGCCTGCCACCTAAAAAACTAGGTAAAGTAATACTAGGTAAAGTTCTCAGCTAAGACACTAGGTAAAGTAATACTAGGTAAAGCCCAGAAAAACTAGGTAATACTAGGTAAACCTAAAACGCTCGAAATCAAGTCAAAATATTATTTTTGGTTCAAAATAGAACAACGATGAAGTTAGTGGAGTTAAAATTTACGAAATTTGACACAGTTCAAGTAAATATTTGTATTTTATTGATCAATTAAGTCAGAAATTCATTCTCTGGGCCACTGTAATTGTGGGAAAGCCGAAAATTTGAAGGTTTGCTGACTGAAAAAGCCATGTAAGACTGAAAATATCAAACTAGGTAAACTTGTTCTACCTAGAAGTACCTAGTTATGTGGATTTAAAACTAGGTAAAGTAAAACTAGGTAAAATAGAGCAACCAGCAACTAGGTAAAGTAAATCTAGGTACTTTTCCCGAATATTAACTAGGTAATACTAGGTATACCTAGTTACCTAGATAAATAGTGCACCACACTGCCGCAGACCCCCTGTTTGTTACATGTATGCTGTACTGTAGATACAATAATGGAATTCTTTGAGGTCAGAAACTTATCATAAAGCCTCAAGTAGTCTAAAAAAAACATGGATTATAATGTTTGATACCTAAACAGCATACTGTAGAGCAAAAAATGCTGTTCAGTGAAATTTCTGAATGTTTCTGAGATTACGCATTACGCATACGCAATACGCAAAATACGCATTAGTTTTTGCAATGCGTATACGCAAACTCAAACGCATTTGTAATTGGAATGCGTATACGCATACGCATACGCATACGCATTTGAAAAATCCGGTATTAAACAACAGTACTAAGTGCTTGTTACAATTAGCTCTAGATATAGAGGCCGCTAAGGTATCTGGTTACTACTATGTTATGACCCTCTAGCCTGAAATTGAACGGCGCGCTAGATTGCATTATATCTTTTCGGTTTTGTTTTTATCCTATTTTTAACATCTTCATTACTAACTATGTGTACTTCTGACTGAACCTGAACCTATTTGAAAATAAAAGTACTTATGAAGCGCCTACTTGGTCTGTTCTGCTTTTTTCTCCCATATTCTGATAATGAAAAGACAACATGAGTGAACGAAAGGTGGTTCATCATATTTCGTACTAAAAAACCGAACCTACTGGACAAACAAAATGTGGTAGCTAGTCCCAAATACCATGTTCACTGCAATAAGCCATAAGTCCCATAGGAAAACTGTCAGTCGAATCAACTGAGCATATGCACTATATGGCAGGTTTATTCACTTTTTGCTGTATTCGCCCTTTAAACTGAATTTAGAGGTACCTGAACCTGGACTTCAAACTGTTTTAACCCAAAAAAGTGGATGAGTAGCGTTGAAAGCCTATTTTGCACAAGGGATTCCCCTGAGAGCGAAAAAACAGCTACATGTATGGTCGTCATAGAACACCTCGCAGAATGGTGTGGTCCACAGACGGCCAAAATCTGCATATATTCCACCACAGACATAGATGTGCTCATCCAAAACAGCACTGGCATGGGCTAGACGGGGTAGCAGCATATCAGGTTGATCGGAAAAACGTTTATTCTCCAGGTCTAACTTGAGAGTCCAGTTAACTGGATTGAGCAAAGGATCAGATCCACCGATCAAGTAGACAGCCCAATGCAGCAACTCAGAAGTGTGACCGGGTCTCGGCTTAGGCAGTTGCGCATCCAGCACGGTGTTGCGCTGAGGCTCATCTGTATAGAACACCTCCATTGTCTTGCCTTTGCTTGAACCACCGATCACGAGAATACTTTCGACAGAAGCTGAAAAGGGCAAGTTATTGTGAAGTTGAACGGGGTTCTAGGACACATTCTAGCAATGTGTACGATTGTGTACTGTAGTGGAGTGGAGTGTATGTACCAGCTACAAGGCCTAGTTCTTTTTGGATTTCCTTTCCCATTGGTGTGTCTGATTCATGAGTGATAAATCGATTATTCACTTTAGGATATTTGATAATGACATCATGATTTCGAGGGTCATATCTTGCTCAGTCGTGCACCTTTTACAGTCTGGGCCAGTACAGTATAACAGGTCATCCGCCGAAGGGGGGACGGGGGTTGGGGGGTCTGGCGCCGGCCGGGGGGTATGAGCCAAAATTTTGGGAGGGGGTTGGGCACTAAAAAACGCTCAAAAATCGAAAAAATCGCTATTTTTGGCTAAAAATCGCCAAAAATCGCTAATTTGGGCTGAAATACAGCTACAAAGTGCTGTTTTGCAGGCGATTTTGGCAATTTTTGTGTCTGAAATTGTAAAAAATTGCAAAAAGTTTGCTCAAAAATTGACTTGCCAGAAAAGTGGAGGGGTCGGCGAAATCGTCTCGGGGGAGGGGGGGGGCATCCGGGGGGGGGGTCTGGCCTAAGTCGTGTGGGGGGCAGACCCCCAGACCCCCTGTTACATGTATGGTATTGGCCAAAATTGTTCACCTCTTTTTCCAAACTTTACTCAAGCGGTTCGTTGTCATTTGCCTAAATTTTCAGGACTAAGTAACAAGATAACTGGATAGACATTGTGCGAGCTTGGTACAAAAATTCTGACTTGCTAAGGTTTTATAGGCTAAAAACTAAAATTTTCGGTGCTACATACATGGAAAGGCAAGTTTTTCGTTAAATCAATTATTATGCGTCTGAAACTTGCAGTTGTGGTGATTGGTAATTGGGATTGGACAAAACATACTCACTGGGCGCCTTCCGATCCGATTCGATGTGTGGGGGGCCTTGCGGCCTACGATCTACTGTTGGAAAGTCTGGGCTTATAAAACCAGGTTCAGGTTCAGGTCAAGTCCAAGCACAAAATTTCAGGTTCAAGTCCAGTTTAAAAAACCTGGACAATAGGTTCAGGTTCAAGTCCTTTTCAAGCGTGAAATTTTAAATAAAAATTTTACCACATAGCAAAAACAACAAAAAAGGGACTGCAAAGCAGGACAGCAAACGGATATAAACTAGTGTTGTTATGACTATAGTCAAAGTCAAAGTCATAGTTAATACTTTTTGTGATATCGCAGTCAAACAGACAGGTAGTCAAAGTCAAAGTTTGACTACCTTCGTTACCATAAATACGTAGTCAAACGAAGACCAGGTAGTCAAACCGTTTGACTATGACTACATTTTCTTATAAGCAGCGGCTTTTCAAGCGTATTTTCCACATTTTTACGGTTCGCAACTAAATATTTTATTAATTCGTTTCATTTTTAGCTCTTTAAAAGACAAACAACCCTTTTCTCTAAAACTGTGAACTGATAACAAGTATCAGCATACATGTAACAGGGGGTCTGCCCCCACCCGAGTTAGGCCAGGCCCCTTGGATGGGGACCCCCACCCGAGACGATTTTCCCGAGCCCCCTCCGATTTTGCTGGCAGATAATTTGTTGAGCAAATTTTAGCGATTTTTTACGATTTCAGACACAAAAAATGGTGAAATCGCATGCAATACAGGATTTTTTAGCTGTATCTCAGCCCAAATTAGCGATTTTTGGCGATTTTTAGCCAAACATCCCCCGCCGGCACCAGACCCCCAACCCCCATCCCCCCTTCGGCGGATGACCTGTTACATGTATGGGTTGTCAGTCAGCAAATCTCTGCTTGATGCAAGGCAAATTAAACAGTTTGGTCAGGGTGAAAATTATGACATACAGTACAGTACCTCTGTTATGGAGCAAAGAAGAGCAAGAGAAAAATAAAAAACTACTTTGATTTTACACCAAACTAAACCGGGTATTTGCCTATTTTTGCGCTGTCTTTCCGAAAGATGCTTTTTTAAACTGAAATTTTTGAAAATTAAACAATTCTGGGTTAATTTGTAGCAGTTAACTACAATACTGTTTGTTTATTTCAAAGTAAACACATTGTGCACTCAGTCAAAGTCATTTTTGACTGACACTTGGTGACTGAAGCTTATAAATCGCTGAAAACGTCAATTTTGCCATGTCTCAAAAAGTAGTCAAAGTAGTCAAACCGGTGGCCATGGTAGTCAAACGGTTTGACTACAATATAGTCAAATTTGACTACCTTGGTATTGTACTCAAACGAGTGGTAGTCGTAGTCATAGTCAAACGGAAATTTTGGTATTGTAACAACACTAATATAAACAAGACAGTTTTCTCAATAAACCGGTTCAACAGTGCATTGATTAACAAAGATCAACAGCCGATTGACCAAATCACAGTTAATTTTTATGAACATCTCAGATTCTAAGCTATTAGCACTTAGCCGATGACGATTCTTTTTTTTTTTTTTTTTTTTTTTTTTTTTTTAACGAAAGTGTTTTATTGATTAATATTTAAAATAAGATTAGTACAATGGTTAGTACATAAAGATGACTAGCAGCTGGATCTGATGTCACTGTTTGTTTGTAGGTAGAGCAGTTTTCTTAGCACTGATTAATTTAGAATAAATGATAGACCTCCTGTTATGGACTCAGTACGTCAAAGAAACGCAGATATTTATCCCAGGTTTGCTTAAAAACATCTTCTTTTTTCAGCATTTTGTTTGCAAAAAATGCAGTTTTTAAACTAGCCTTGATAAAGTGTTGAAACGTCATGACTGACAGCTCTTTGACTTCATTTCTTGATAGATTATAGATAAACTGCTTTGTGTAAATACCTAGCAAGTTCAACACCTTTGAATCCACGTGCAAATCATACTCCTGACCAAAAAGCGCAGAAATCAGATCGAAGGAAATCTGTTGATGGTCCACGTCGTAAATGAGTGCTTCCAGCATTCTCCATACTCGTTTTGCAAGTGGACAGTAGTATAACATATGTTCAACTGTGTCTGTGCTTCCTAAATGGCACTGTTTGCACTGCTTATCTTCCACTATTCTCCTGTAATACAAATACTGCTTGGTGGGAACAATCCTGTGCACAACACGATACTGAAAGTTACGTAGTCTAACGTCGCTAGATACAGTATGAGCTCGTCTACATGCTTTTTCGAACAGCTCTCCGGACACCCAGTACTTTTCACACCATCTTTGTTTAGCTGTCGCATTTTCATACAATTTTGAAAGCTTGTATTTCTTGTACAAGGATATACTTATTTTGTTTGGTTCATATAAAACTGGATCATATCTTTCATAAGCTTCTAGTAGTTGATCCCATTGGCCCGAGATTTGATTCCGCCATCTAACAGGAAGTGCTGTCCACATTTTGTTCCATTGCTTTTTATCTATTGCCAAACCAGGATACCGATTTAGCACTTCCTGATAGCTGAAAAAATTACCATCATCTCCCAACAAGTCACGGACCTTAGTCAAACCGTTGGCTTTCATAACCGGATTATAATACATACGCTTAGGCTGCCCTGTCTTAACATCTCGGTTATTGAAAATACTTCTTGCAAGTAGCGGTTGATTCTCAGGGTTGCAAAACAAAACATTGTCCCAATATTCTGCATAAACTTTCAGTATCTCAGCGTAAAACAGCGAGACCCTAGTTTTCAATTCATTCCAGTTGTATCGACTTGTAAGTATGTTGTATATCCCACCGTATTTACCAAGTTTTCTCAGCCCTACAGTATGCCATTTGAGAGCATTATCTTTTGCGAGTCTAATTACCCATTTCAACTTAATTGAGTCGTTAATAACCTGAACATTCGGCGCTTTAAGACCTCCAAGATGATATTCTTGTATTAGTGTCTTCATTTTAACTTTAGGTTTGCCATCCCTCCAAATAAATCTATAAAGAGCTTTTTCAATTTGTTTCTTATCTAAATCTGAGAGTTTAAGCACCGTCATTGGGTAGATCAGTTGTGATAATCCCAGTGTTCGAGCTACATTAATTCGCCCTTCAATTGTTAATCCTCGAGCTAACCAATTTGACAGAACCCGATTCATTTTTGTGATTTTGTCACGTATATTTTTCTGGTGGACAATCTCTTTGTTATGTGAAAACAGCAACACCGGTCAAGCTGAATACACGCTCTATAGCTGCTGATGAAGCAGGTATTAACAGAAAATCAACAGCAACATCGAACAATTTAGGGAAAGCCAAACGCTGTTGTACCCACCAACAAAGTGGATCAGCTTAATCTACTGTACATCATGCTCAGCAACAAACTCCTTCTCATACAGCTCAATCTTTGTTGACTTGGACTTTAGCTGCACTTGCACCATCCTGGCGCTCCTGGCAATCCTGAGTTCGAGCTACTCTGAGTGACTTTGGAGTCAAAACCTAAGCCAGAGCTGGAACAGAAGCCTTTAAGCTTAAAACCAAGCTTGTAAAGTGAGGGCGGTTGCCAGGTGGGGGAACACACCTCCTCCCCGCCTAGTGGGGGTTTGTTTCCTACTACGCCGCGAAGTGATACTGTAACAACAATGCATCCATTTCAGCAAAGTTGTATGTCGCGCATGTCACAAACAACGGATGGCACAAATTTAAATAGCATAAAATAGCAAGCAAAGATGCAAATGCACAGACTGGAATACAAATTCAGCAGGTAATACAGGAAAAATCAGTTATTGAAGCAGGGAATTCTGACATTTGAAAGATACTGTTTTGAACCTGAAAATCAAGTCCATATTTAAGATTCACGTTCAAGTCCGGCTCAAATAATATAGGTTCAGGTTCAGGTTCAAGTCCTCAAATTTCAGGTTAAAGACTTATTAATAAGTCAAGGTTCAGGTCGGACTTGCCAACAGTACATGATCAGACCGATGTGGTCCATTTCGCGACCCCCGTGGTTCATCATCTCGGAGGTTTTCCTCCTATCACTGCCAGCCACTCTAGCCATGCTGCTGGCCGCCGGTCACCAGGAGAGCGGCCGGCATATTGATCCCATGATCCTGACAGCTCCTGACGGCCGTCGGTGCACCACATGCCAGAGGGCTCCAGGCATAGTTGGTTTCTCAGACAGCTTCTGACATCATAGATCTTTTCTTCAACTCGACATGCTTTGTGGAGCGGCACGACAGATCCAGTCGGTTCCCATTTTACCTACTAGCTGTCACCTAATTTCGGTGGCCTGGGTGGAGCTTTGCGCTGACGCCCAACTCTTTGCGGCAAGAAACTTCCCGCGCTTAGAGGATGAGCGCACGACGTCGCGCACAGTGGCTTTGGGGTATAAACCACTACACCAACTGTTCCGCCGCTTATAGCGCTCATTATACTGTTATATCGTTGATGTAATGATTTAGGCCGCATAGCCACTGTGCGCGACCACCCCATGAGGCCCCCGCACATCGGGGCCTCAGTTGTGTTGTTAATTACTCCTGGAAATTTGCGTCAAAATCGATAAAGAAATGACCCATAACGAATCGTTTGAGTATAAAATTCGAAGACGGGTGGGGACATTTTTGGCCCATACTCTATCACATATGCACATTTGCATCTAAATTGCAGACAGTTTGCGTACCTGCAGCAAAGTAGCTCATAGCTACTAGTAAACTAACAGAAAAAATCAGATTCAACATCGTGTTGTGGAAGCGTTTACACAGTGTTTGAATGAATACCGGATAAGGGTGCCTTGTTTCAAAAACAGAAAACAAGAAATTATGAAAACTAGGCAAGATAGTGCATAGAATCTAATGATCTAACAGACTGCATTGACTTCAAAGTGATGCTGTCAAAACTTTGGAGGGAGGCCGTGATTACATGGCTCGGTATCCTGCACACGACTGAATAGTGTCGCTCTTCAAACGACTAAGGTATACTAAGTTCAGCAATAAGGGCGTTCCTAGTGGCCTGGAAAACAAAATTGGACCGCAGATTCTTAAAGTACTCCAAAAATTATGTACAAACTCAAATTATAAGCTTCTAACTCCAGCTGGAACTGTACATAGGTTTTGACTATACCCGCTATTTCGGAGTTGTCTTAGAAAAATCTAGTGTTGTTATGATTACCAGTCAAAGTCAAAGTCATAGTTAATACTAGTGATGTAAAATTATGGAATTTGAATTTCAATTCAATTACAATTAAATTATGGGCTCAGTTTTTAATTTCAATTAAATTAAATTAAATTAATTGAAATAGTTTTCCATTATTTTCAATTACAATTATATTTTCAATTAAATTATGAAACCTCAAAAATTTCAATTATGCAATTATTTTCAATTATTTTTTCAATTTTTTGAAAATTGTTGTATTTTTGCTGTTTAAAAGTCTGACAGTGACCCAGGACTTAAAAATGTCCATGTAAAAGCTTAGAGACACCTGGTTGGCCTGCTGCCCAACAAGAGGAGAAAATTTTAAAAAGTTGTGTTTTAAAAACGCACAAAATAGCATTCTGGTGGAAATTTACAGTTCGTTCATTATTACATATCAGTACATACATAATCTAAAGGTTCTCAGCATTTTTGAGCAGCATCACTCCCCCTAGGTATCTTTGCCAAAAGGTGTGTAAACCCACCATACATCCAAAAATCACTGTTTTGACTTTCATGAACTACGAAATAAAAAGCAGAGCATAAAATATTACAGAACATAGTGAGGTCAGTATAGAGGTGACAAACACTAAATACCTTTTTATTTGAAGTCGTTGGCGCCTCTAATACTTACGCATTTCCTTACATTCACCACAGGAAATAATTGAAAATATAATTGAAATTCCAGGCGAATTTCAATTAAATTACAATTAAATTATGGTCCAACTTTTGAATTTCAATTAAATTAAATTAATTGAATTGAAATTTGAAACGGGCCAATTGTGCGAATTTCAATTACAATTAAATTAATTTTTTACATCACTAGTTAATACTTTTGTGATTTAACAGTCAAACAGACAGGTAGTCAAAGTCAAAGTTTGACTACATTGGTTAACATAAATACGTATTCAAACGAAGACCAGGTAGTCAAACCGTTTGACTATGACTACGTTTTGTTATAAGAGGCAGGCTTTTCAAACGTATTTTAAGAGTCAGTTCGCGAGAGAATCGACCCTGCTATGTGCAAGTCGAAAAATCGGCCATCATGAAAACTTAGCCTTGGGGTTTCCGGTTTGGGGAAGTTGTACCTAACGATGACTTGTGCTAAACCTGAAGAGCACAGCCCTCTAGGTGCCCTGGTCCGGCAGAGCCAGCCCTCAGAAGCAGGGTGGGCAACCAACAAAATCGGACTGTCAATAGGTCATGCTTGACTGAGTGTCACTTGCGATCCAAAGCAGCTAGAACGTTGTGCTTGGTGCCAAACGAATCGTCATGACATGGGCTTTCGTTTGCCGCATAAGTAGTACTGTTTCGCTGTTTCGTTCTCTAACCACGACATCGAATCGAATGTGAAAAAAATCCGCAAAAAAATTTCATGGTGAAGTTCACTAAATTAGATTTTTCTCGAAAATAAAAAAGTTACCCTCGGGATTTTTTTATATTTTATAGCCCTGTGAATTGCGCTTCTAACGGTGTATAGAAAGTGGCAAAAACGCATGCCTCTGCATATCAAATTTCCACTCAAAGTTCAAAGATAACCAAAAATTCGCTTATTTACCACTATTTAAGCATGTATCCCATGCCTATGTATGTATGTATTGAAAGAGATTTATATTTGGCCTTTGCATTCCTTTGTTCATTGTTGTGTCTAGTTGACCAGTAAACGCGTTGTTTCTTTCATTTTGGTGCCGAGACCAAAATCTTTTGTTTTGTTGTGTTGTGTGCACCCAAGTCTACGACCACTTCTACTACTACCACTACTACCCAAGCGACCAAGCCCAGCATGCCTTGTGCAAAGAAAACTTCTCGTCCTTCTCGCCGCCAGACATCTCCCAAGTCCGACCACACTTCTCCGGTTCCTTCCCGCTCTTCTTCTAACTCGTCTGTGCACCTCTCTGTCAGTCAACTCAACCTCACAGCTGCTCCTCCTGTTCATCCATCCTCCACTCCTACTGCTTCCGACCCTCCTACCCAACTCACGCTCTTCCAACTTCTACAACAGCAACAGCAACGACATGATTCCTTCATTTCTCTGATTTTTAGTCAATTTTCCTTCCTACCTCCACCGCAAAGGTGGGTGTACCCACCCTACACCCCCTGGATATGCCACTGAACTACGTATCAGTCAAGGATCACTTATCAGATCACCAATTTCTGTTGCGCCACAATTCGTCTTCAACATTGACATGGTTGTACTCATCAGTATCTTGGGGCTGTTCAATGTCAAGTTGCTCATCTTCATTTTCAGGAACTAAAAGATAACACAAGACAATGAAGAAAATTTGCTGCATCCCTATTACTCTGAGTATGCTGTCGCTTTTGTGCAGGTCCTCTTGGCCTGGTAGCCGTGCCATCACTGCATGCTTGTGTTGTGTGCAAGTCCTACATCCCACTGCTTTACTAGTAAAAGACTTTGCAATACATACATACATACATACATACATACATACATACATACATACATACATACATACATACATACATACATACATACATACATACATACATATGAAACAGTAGATAGAAGGACGCGGGAGAGTGACGGCGAGTTGTGGTTGAATGGTGTGAGGGCGATCTTGGAGGGCTGCGATTAAGCGTTCTTGTTGTTGCAAGAGTTGCATGAACGTGTCCTGTTGACGTTGTTGTTGGTCCTCATGTCGTTGCTGTTGCTGTTGTAGAAGTTGGAAGAGCGTGAATTGGGTAGGAGGGTCGGAAGCAGTAGGAGTGGAGGATGGATGAACAGGAGGAGCAGCTGTGAGGTTGAGTTGACTGACAGAGAGGTGCACAGACGAGTTAGAAGAGCGGGAAGGAACCGGAGAAGTGTGGTTGGACTTGGGAGATGTCTGGCGGCGAGAAGGACGAGAAGTTTTCTTTGCACGAGGCATGCTGGTCTTGGTCGCTTGGGTAGTAGTGGTAGTAGTAGAAGTGGTCGTAGACTTGGGTGCACACAACACAACAAAACAAAAGATTTTGGTCTCGGCACCAAAATGAAAGAAACAACGCGTTTACTGGTCAACTAGACACAACAATGAACAAAGGAATGCAAAGGCCAAATATAAATCTCTTTCAATACATACATACGTGCGTGGGATACATGCTTAAAAAGTGGTAAATAAGCGAATTTTTGGTTATCTTTGAACTTTGAGTGGAAATTTGATATGCAGAGGCATGCGTTTTTGCCACTTTCTATACACCGTTAGAAGCGCAATTCACAGGGCTATAAAATATAAAAAAATCCCGAGGGCAACTTTTTTATTTTCGAGAAAAATCTAATTTAGTGAACTTCACCACGAAATTTTTTTGCGGATTTTTTCACATTCGATGTCGTGGTTAGAGAACGAAACAGCGAAACAGTACTACTTATGCGGCAAACGAAAGCCCATGTCATGACGATTCGTTTGGCACCAAGCACAACGTTCTAGCTGCTTTGGATCGCAAGTGACACTCAGTCAAACATGACCTATTGACAGTCCGATTTTGATGGTTGCCCACCCTGCTTCCGAGGGCTGGCTCTGCCAGACCAGGGAACCTAGAGGGCTGTGCTCTTCAGGTTTAGCACAAGTCATCGTTAGGTACAACTTCCCCAAACCGGAGGTCCCAGGCCTGAGTTCGATTTTTCGACTTGCACATAGCTGTGAAGAACAAGGGTCGATTCTCTCGCGAACCGACTCTTTAGAGTCCGTCTCTGGTCAGATCGCGTTTTGGCCCTTTGCCCTATTCAGACCCCAAATTGAAACTTTGAGCTAGAGAGCTCTAAGTTGGCACACTAATACATACTTATGAGTTATCTTTCAGCTGCAAAGGATTAGTGGATCTGACGCTCCTGTCCTGAGATATAGCCTTCCGAAAATCGGTCCGCTTAACTATGGGACCAAAATTTCAAACTCGAATTTCTCGCTTCATACTCAGAATTCGGACCTAAAAATTGGGGGTTTTGGAGTACTTTTAGACTACTTTAAGAAACCTTCGTCAAATTTTCGTTTTCAGAGATAAATTTTTTTCGCCCAAAGCATTGTTTGCCCAGACCGTGAGAAAATTGATTTTGCGCCCCTCTAGCTCGTCTGGAACTCCCCAACCCCGTTTTTATATTTAGAAAAATGTTGCGCTATTAATTACCTACCGTTTGGTGTGAAGCATTGTTTGCTCAGACCAGTGGAGCGTGAGAAAATTGAGGTCAAACATGTCCAGACTTGGAAATATTCTACCTGAGAAAAGTGCAAAAATTTGGGACCGGGACATGTTCGACCTCAATTTTCTCACGCTCTCCGGGTCTGAGCAAACAATGCTTCACACCAAACGGTAGGTAATTGATAGCGCAACATTTTTCTGAAATAAAAATAACGGGGTTGAGGGGATTCCAGACGAGCTAGGGGGGCGCAAAGGGGGCGAAAAAACTTTTTTTCTGAAAACGAAAATTTGACAAAAGTTTCTTAAAGTAGTCTAAAAGTACTCTAAAACCCCAAATTTTTAAGTCCGAATTCGTACTAGTAGGTGGAAAACCGGACTTGGAAATACTGAGACTTTCTACTTTACTAGTAGGTGGAAAACCGGACTTGGAAAGACTTTCGCACCTGAGAAAAGTGCGAAAATTTTGCACCTTTATATGGTGTCGGTACCATAAACGGCGTTAAGTGCCTGACTGTTATATGTGCAAAGCCAAGCCCAGGAAATAGAAAACCTTTCCCGCATTTGCCTGCGGCAAAGTCTATTTGGTTGTATGCAGTACTGAAATTTAGGACAAGTACTTAAACAAGCCACGAGCAGTTACTGCTAGAATACAATTAGAATTACTTAATCAAACGCATTACTTGTTCTACGGGAGTTATGGTAGTCTGTTAAACTGCCACAGTCACATTCGACCACTAAAACCAGTTTGAAACCAGTTTGATTGCAGTGCAAACAGTTAGTCTTCTTAGTGTACTACTACATACACTACATACTGATCGGTTTGCCACTACGTAGGTCATGAGTCCGACTGCTCTCTGGATTGTCCTCATTTTCTCCTTTACATTTCCTTTCTCAAACACTCTTCTTATAAGTCGACCTGACGACAAGAGAACTCTGATCGAACAATACGAAGAATGTCGTAAAAAGGTAGAAATTGGTGACCAGGCCATCAATACAGTGCTTTCATCTGGTACACACACGGTACTTTTTTTGGTAAATTCATGTTTGTAGCATTTAGATATGCATTTGACTGCCATGCATCAGAACCGTGTGAAATTTCACGACAGTAAAACTCGGAAACAGGTGGTCAAACTATGGCCGAACAGAAAAATCCCAATAGATGTGCATCCATCACTGAAAAACGACAAAGCGAGACTTGGAAAGCTGGCCTGTGCCATTCTTTACTTCACGGCCCATTCATGCATAAGATTTGCAGAAAAGGGAGATAATGACCGCAACTATATTTTTATCAACGTTTCTAGGTAGGGAGAAACCGAATGTAATCATATTGTACAGTATCCAACACAAGGGCGGAAAATTAATTGCACTTGCAGTTGAAGAAAATAGGCTCAATTTTGTTCTTCCCCTTAGCATACTCAGACGGATTTGCAAGCAAAAAAGTTATTCACAGACTTGCAGTTCTGGTTGTTCCTCTGATTCAATCGGCATGAAGGGTGGTAAGCAGGAAGTGAATCTGGATCTGGCGGTCGACCGATTTTGCTGGAGTCATGGAGCGATTCTACATGAGCTGATGCATGCAATTGGCTTTTTCCATGAGCACCAGAGACCAGACAGAGATCAGTATGTGACAATTATCTGGAACCGAATACAGCCTGACCTCTATGCTGACTATATGACAACAACGGCACTCAATTATGAGTACAACGCAGAGGGAGCTTACGACTATAGCAGCATAACTCACTATCCACAGTACATCGGACCTGTGCAACAGCCTGAACGCTACATGGTTCTGTATCCAAAGTGGATGGGAGATCCAATCGCCTATGCCAAGGCCGGTCTAAAAATGGGCCAACGTAAAGGCTTGAGCATACTGGATGAAGACAAACTTAACCATGCTTATGGCTGTTACCCTATGACTGGAGGTTTTGCATTATCAAGTAGCAGTTATAGTATAATTGGTCGGCCATTTTGCAGGTTGCCCCCAGTTTTCGGTATCAAATGGCGAAGTCAGGTTTTATCCTGACCAGACACTAGTGCCTATAGGTGGCTGGGCCGCCATCACATGCACTGGTCAGTCAGCCTTGGTGGTGTACTGCCTGAGTGACAAAAAATGGACAGCCAATCCTGTTTGTAGACAGACGACAAAAACAGGTGATTGATTTCTGACCTGTGATTTGAATTCATTGCGATATGACATTCTCGCATCTGTTTTTCTAGCGAAATTGCTTGAAGAAAGCAGATACATTTCGCGAATACTTCTTTGTGTCATTATCTTCACAATGCTGTGCAGCGCTTTCAAAATTGATCGAAAGTAACACAGACTTTTAGGCTGTCAGCAGTTTACAATTCCAAACGGCCAAGTGACATTCTTCCCAAGCCAAGAACCTGTACCAGTAGGGGGGACAGGTCATGTGACCTGTTCTGACGGCTCACGGTCAGAAGTGTATTGCCTTCTTAGCCATAAGTGGACCAACACACCAGTGTGTAAGGATCGCGAGAAAGGTAATTATGAGGATGCCTACCAAATTCAAACCTTGAATTTGATATGGTATGGTACAGTATAAACTTGGAGATTTGAATTCGATACGGTATGGGGCCGTCCATAAACGATGTCATTCCAAAATCCCGATTTTTCGGAGCCCCCTCCCCCAAAATCGCCTTGCGTCGTTTCTGAGGACCCCCTCCCCCTAAGGCGACATAGTTCTTTTTTCGTTTACCCCCTCCGATAAAAGTGCAGTACATGCAGTCATTTTTTCTTGTTGCCATACTGTATAATGAATTGAATAGATCCCTTCAACCACTCTGGGAAACTTTTCTGTATGTAGAAATATTTGATAGAATGTGCATAAATCGAAAATGATGCAATCGAAGCACCCTAAAATTCCGAAAAAAGCGACGTCGTTTATTGCTACCCCTCCCCGTCCTGGGGCCAATCTCTCACCTTACAAACCGTTTTACAAACAAAATCCTACAAGTTGGTAAAAATTTTACAAATCTTACAAATTCCGCTCCCTCACCTGATAAACAAGAGATACGATAAATATCTGTAAATTTCTGACAAACTGATATGATTTTTACAAAGCTTTTGAAAATTTTACAAACGGCGCGAACTGCACTCTCTCACGTTACAAATATTTGTCCTGACAAGTCTTGTAATTGTCAGACGCGTTTACAAATTTGTCAGCGGCCGTATCGTTGCTTAAAAATGAGTACATCCCAAGTTGGCGGCACGCGGAAATCTAATGGCGTCAGAACGACCGCACCCTTACTGACCATGCACCAAAAATTAGCCTCCTGTTCAAAACTGAAAAGCACAAAGCAACTTTGTTCGGAAAGTTCGGTGCTGGGGAGCCAGAAAAGAAGAAAAAGTCGTAGTTTGGACATACTCTCATGACTGGTGCTCCGCGCCGATCTGGAGGCAAGGATAAGTTGGCAGGTCGGCAATTGAAAGAGAGACATGAACGCCGAGACTTGCCTGCTAGCTATCGAAGAAATCGATGTTGGTGATTACTTTACTTTCTAGTTCAGTGCATGTTAAGGAAGAAATCAAACAGTTTCTGTACAGTATGTACAGTAGACACAAATAACGAACTGCTGGCAGAACAAGAAAATAAATAAACAGAAACACAACACAAGCTTTCGAGTTAGTTAGCAATAACACCGCACACAGACATGGGCAAAGGGAAGGCTGAGGGCGACCGTGACCTACCCCCTCAGGCCCACTTTACGCCCCCTCAGAAATTTTTGGTAAATTTTTGTATAAAAATAAAATGTGAATAGGTGTGTAAATGAGCTCAAAATAGCTTACTTTACCCTATTTTAACGAAAAATAGCCAACACGCACCTTTACTTAGCCAGAAAACGGCCATTCTTACTTATCAGCCCCCTCAGCCGCCCCTACCCCCACCCCCTTCAGGATTTCTTTATGCACCCTCAGCCAAAATGCTAACGCCCATGTCTGACCGCACATATTTGGAAGTGAATCAAGCTTGTGGAATTGTCCCATAATTCGTTGGCTCAGGTCCGGTTGGACCTGAAAGCAGACAGTCTCATCAAACGGCTGTTCGTTCATTAGGCGAACAGTTTCATGCACGTTGCGCCAGACAGACTTCTCAGAAGGCCGGAAGGCTTCGCTGACAAGTCTGTAGAAACCGCTCGCAGCAAGGAAACGCAAGAAAATAAGCTGCCGGATGTTTGGAGAACGGGATTTTGCGGCAAAACGGTTCCACTGCATTCTTGAATGAACGTTGTTCAAGTTGCCACTTAATTACCTCGGCGTTCAAGCGAAATCGGCACGTATGTACAGTAGCATTCAGCCCATCGAATGTAGAGTTATTATTGGCCTATACACCCTTTTTCTTCTTCTGCGGAGGCGAATTCTCATCATAACTGTCACTTGATATCATTTCTCACTGATTGTATGACGCAAAATCGCGTGATAATTTTTATGCAAACTTTGTCAGATAAATTAAAATCTTTGTAGGGTGAGAGAGTGAGTTTCGTAAAACCGCTCTCTCACCTTGATAAAATCGTTTGTATTTGTCAGAAAGTGTTTGTAATTTTGCTGACAAACTTTGTAAGGTGAGAGAGTGTCTCTTTTCAGATTTGACAAGATTGTCTACAAAACAAATGATTTTACAAAATTTTGTGAGGTGAGAGATTGGCCCCTGGTGCGTCGTCTATCGCCGCATTTCAGCCGACCCCCCACCCCCTCTGGAACGACGTCCTTTATGGACAGCCCTATAGTACACTACTAGCAAATTCAGTGTGAATTTGGTTGGTATGATTTGGTATGAATCTGATACAGTAGTGGTAGTTTTGAGTGATAATGTCATAGAAGCCTTTCGAAATTATACTCAATCCACCTTTCTTGAGTTTTTTTCGAATCAAAACATGCAGAAAGGATTGGGAAGATATTTTGACGCATTTGAAAAGTGTTATGAATATAGCCAACAAGCTAGTACTAAAATGAAAACGCCTTACCAAAACCATAATTCTAGTACTAAAATAATCTGGTAAAGGCGTTTGATTTTGGTATGGTTATGGTATGGTATAGAAGGAGCTGTTTTGAATTTGGTTTAGTATGGTACTGGTACTAAATTCAAA
>JASANB010003813.1:0-12325 GCA_030248155.1 Sabatieria punctata
ATACGTTTTGCATGTGGTGTACAGCGTTCCTTCTGAAATCCGCTGAATGTCTTGGTACGAGCTGCACAGATTCCAAACGCACAATTCAGCTGAACCACCACTTCAAATTCTGAAATAGGTAATGTTAAAATTGATCAGAATTGCTTTCAGTACTTTTTTGCATTTTAGCGCAAATTTTAGAACGGAGCACTTTAAAGAGAAAGGTAGTCATCATACCAACGTCCAACAAAAGGGCAAAAGAAATTACAGTCCAGACTGCAACTGTTCGGTAGTTTACCTGTATGTTACAGCACGGTACTATGTTGAATCTTATTACACAAATAGGTGATAAACAACGGCATAATTGCGCTTGTATAGATTTTAGTCTAGCTGTACATTGAGTTTGATTCACTAGCTTTTCCATTGTTGAAATTTTATGATTTAACGTATCAAATAAATATTGAGTTGTGCTCAAACTTTTTTCGCCATTAAGTGGCGTTTACAGTATGAAATTGTTACAAAGCATCTTTCAAATATTCTCCTCCGTCTTCATGATTAATAAATAATTTAGGTGATTCTGTAGGGACATTAATTAGTTGCCGCGCATTGTACAAGAGGTACATCACAATATTCATGCGTTGTTTTGTTCGAAGACATATTTCTATTTTACTTTCAGCATTAAAAACACAAAATATGGTTGAAATACATTAGTGATTTTGCGTGGGGAAAACAATTTTTTAAAGTTGTTTCATAGTTGCTGGTTTTTTTCATATTTTCCAGTTAACAAGAAATTTCGTTCCATCTTTACATGACGCTTTTTCATGATGATCTCTTTTCTATTTTTGAATAAATTATTTTGAGCAATGACAATGGTTGTTCGAATCCAGGTTTTATTAGAGAAAAAATTCAATATAGAATGGCTACACTCGCAGAGAATATGTAAAAGACATCCCAGTGTACGTACAGTTCTGGAAAAATCTGGATCGATTTTAACTACTTTTAAGTTGTTCCACGGTTTTGCAGTGACTGACTGACAATGTCCACCTACTCTATTCAATTGGTTGTTAAGAAATCTTGGTCAAAATCTAGTCATTAACCGTTAAAACGCAAATATCTTGCAACTGGTGCACTCTATCGAAAACGGACAGCAGAATTCGATCCTGCATAACAAAATTGAGTTAGACCCATGAGTCTGGGATCTGTTTTAGCAACGTTTAGATCATTTTGCGCATTTTTTCGCTTTAAACGCATTTTTTTCGTTTAACTTTGTAGGCCTGTTAATTTCCTATCGTTAAATATGAAATACTTTACGAGTCCAGATGAAAGTTTTTGAGAAAATCGAGCCTTTTTCACAAGTATCAATCTTTTTGAAATGGATTTAGTATTTTACATGTATATATCTGAACTATAACAAAAATAGCCTTCGAAAACTGTTAGCCACTTACTGTTGTAGAAAGGCACGATCACTTGCCGTTGATCAGTTGGCAGATGATCAATCGAAATGTAGTCTTGGGTTGAGTTTTTGTATTTGACTGTGATGCTGTCAGCCCATTTGGTGGAGAACTTGGAGGAAGTCAGGTTCCACTTGACCAGGATGCTGCAGTTGAAGCTGAACTGGGCCGAGAGGTCCTGCACCATTGGCAGTTGCTGTACTTGATCTACTAGATCGCGATCATGAAACACTTCAATCCTGACAGTTGGGTACAGGCTGCTTGGGCTCAGGTCTTCTCTGATCACCATGGCTGTCTTTCCCATACCTGCCGCTCGGTTTGCCTGCGCAAGTTGCTGGAAGTTGTGCAACTGGGAACGAAGCAGATGCACCAGAGTGCGGTTCTCCAACCATGAGTGGTAGTACTTCCCGTCACACATAAAGTCCTTACAGAATGGATCCTCATTCTTTTGTCCACAATGATGATTGGTATAAGCGGTGAACATGTCCTGAGTTGACGTGTAGAGGGATAGCGTGAACGATATGACATACTTGATAGAGTAGTCAAACAAGAGACTATCGAAATCCTGCTCGGAAACTATGGACTGAGTCGAGTCCCAAGACAGCATGGTGTCAATGCCGATAGCTTCGGTGTTCTTCTCACTAGCCCAGTCAAGCAGCATCTTGATTGTGCAGGAGGATTGACTTTCGTCCAGAATGGTGGCCAGAGAAGTCTCATCCATAGAAGCGTTGCGAACTGCAGGAAGGATCTTGAGCAGCTGAGACTGGAACTCGTGTCGACGTACAGTGGCAATTTTTACGAAGGCTTCGACTTGTTGGTTGTAGAGTTTGAGAAGGTAGTAGGCTTTGGTCTTGCTGAGATCACCGATGGAACGGTCCAGTTCGTGGTGCTTCTCCATGCGGTTTTGGACATCGATCAGCAGCTCAAAGTTGATCTCGCGGACAATTCGCTGAGCTTTCGAGTCAAACTCTGACATGGGAAGCAGGTAGACAGTAAGAGGAACGGCCGATTCTTCATTGATGAGCGAGGGCAAAACTTTGTAGCTGTCAAGGGCATCCAAGAAGTTGGTGGGGTTGTGTGCAAGTGCCACATCTCCCATAAAAGTGCAGCTGGTGCGACTGTAGTCACCTTTCTGTTTTTCAGTCAAGTTCAGTTTGCCAGAACCACCTATGCCACCTAAACCTACAGTACTTAGTACGAAAACTTTGAGAACCTATTGCAGAGTTGCTTGGATGGATGGATGGATGGATCGTCCAGGCGGAGCCGTCATAACCCCTGCGTTAGGCCACACTGTGGGCCCATCACGCACACTCATATCATCCTGCCCTTCCTTCGCTACTAGCCGGCACACATGCTCGGTGTCAGTTTGGGCGGGTCTCAGCGATAGCTGTTCCCGTTCCATATCTCCCAACACCTGTATGGTTGCTATTGTGGGTTTTAGGTGCAACAGCAGCTCCAGTCGGTTCCCATTTGCCTACTCGCTGTCAACAGCTTTCGGTGGCATGGGTTGGGCTTTGTACCGACAACCAACTCCTTGTGGCAAGAAACTTGCCATGCCAAGAGGATGAACGCACGATGACGCGCACAGTGGCTTTGCGGCCTAAACAACTACACCAACTGTGTCGGCTACGCAAATCAATTTTCATGATTGAATTTCATCCTGCAGTGAATTTATCCAAGAACTTGTGAAAAAAATTTAGCTCAAAGATGGGCAGAACCCTATGGACCACTTACCAAAAGCAAGCTTAGCTGTGGCTGCCAGATCTCCTTCAACGTTTTTCTTGTCACTGACTTTACTGACTTCCTTGTTGAATTTGAAGACCGCATTGGCGCCGTACTCGATTCCTGTCACCACGTGGGTGGTCAGTTTGTTGTTCAGCTGATCCTGGTACTGCACATTGCGAATGGTGGCCATGCTCAGTTCACGGTAGTGTGTGCGGCGGTGGTATTTGAACGACACTTCAGCCTGATAGTTGCTCGAACTCTGGCTTTGTAAGTAGTTGGCTGAACAGAGTAAAACCAATAATGAAAAATTTGTTGATTGTAAATCGCAGTTAGTACAGAGTCCGTCAAAAAACAACCATGCAGATTTTTTGCTGTAACAACCGCAAATCTCAACCGATTTGAATGAATACTGTTTTTAAATTCAAGATAAATAAATTATTGAAAGGTTGATGAAATTTATATTAACATATTCTATGTACTTAGCTCCAGAGATATTCGCCTCCAATTCAAAGCAGAGATTTAGGCAATGAACAAGAGTGACTAAAATCAAATCAGCAGACTTTTTACTTTTGCAACAATGAATTTCAAACGATTTGAGTGAATCATTTTTTGAATGAAAGATTGATAAATTCTAGAAAGATTGGTGCAACGTTAATGAACAGGTTTGTGCCATACATGTAACAGCTCCGGGCCGACCTGGGGGGAGGGGGTAGGGGGGGGGTTTTCCTCAGGTGGGGGTCGAGGGGGGTTTCGCCCAGAGGGGGTCCCAAATTTCAAAAAGCTCCAAAACGCCTGGAAATGCGTTTTTAGCACTTTTTTTCAGTAAGGGGCCGTCCATAAACTACGACGTTCAGAGAGGGGGGTGGGGGTACCCCGAAAAACGTCGCTGAACGTCGGAGGGGGGGTGGGGGGTTGAGTCAAAACGTTGACGTATTTTTGGCCTTTTTTGGTAAGGTTTCACGATTGCAGAATAAGCAAGAATGCAGAGAAAGTCAAACGGTTTTTGACACATTTTTGTAGTTGTACAACATACAGTATGTTAGCGTGATTTGTACAGGGTGTGCAAAAGAACAACCCAGCAGATTTTTTACTGTAGCAACCGTAAATCCCAACCGATTTGAATAAATCTTTTTTGAATGAAACACAAATAAATCATCGATTGGTAGAGTTTTCGTTAAGATGCTCTGCTTGGTTCTCGAGATATTTGCCCTCAAATTTGAAACACTGATTTTGGCAATGAATGAACAAGAGTGATTAAAACAACCCAGCAGATTTTTTACTGTGGCAACCGCAATCTCAACCGATTTGAATGACTCTTTTTTAACTGAAAGTTAAATAAATTCTTGAAAGATTGGTGAAACTAACTGGTAAATACATATGTGCACAGGCATAAATTTTTCTATTATTCATTTGTGATTATGCAGTCAGAAAAGCAGCTTCAGATTTTGAACGAAAATTCGAAAAATTTTTTTCGGGGGGGGGTCCTCCCAAACGTCGTAATTTTTATGGGGGTGAAGATGAAAACGTCGGTAAACGTCGGAGGGGGGTGGGGGTGCAAAATTTTGAATTTTTGAACGTCGTAGTTTATGGACGGCCCCTAAGGACGCTAAAAATCGCTATTTTAAGCTGCCAAATAGCGTTTTAAAGCTAAAAACAAGCAAAAAATGACAAAAAGAGCTTCCAAAAACACCGATTTTTCTTAAATATCAGCAGTGGAAACGCCAAATTCGGTTTCTAAAGGCTTTTCAAGTGAATTTTAGGCTAAAAATTAGTGATTTCTGACCCAGTTTGTTAATACTGGAGCCACTACTAGTACTTGCATTTTTTGATCAGGGGGAGGGGTCCCTTAACCTGTCTCGGGGGGGGGGGGGGTGGGGGGGGTGAGGGGGGGGGGTTTGGCCTTTCCAGCAGGGGGTAACCCCCCCCCCAAAACCCCCCCTAGTACATGTATGGTTTGTGCCCAGTTACGACTTTCCCAGTTCTGACTTTTCTCAGTTTGGACTTTTCCCGGTCCGGTTCCGGTTTTCCCAGCTCCGACTTTCCCAGTTCTGAAATTCCTGAACCTAACCCCTAAGCCTAAGCCTAAGCCAAACCTAACCTAACCTCTAAGCCTAACCCTGAATATAACCTCTAAGCCTAACCGAAGCCTAAGCCTGAACCTAACCTCTCGATCCCTAAGCCTGAACCAAACCCCTAAACCTAAACCTAAGCCTAAGCCTCAATCTAACCTCTAAGTCTACGCATTGAGCATTGTTACGTAGCTACATACTCTTGTATATTTTACCAGAGTCCTGTCTGTATAAAATATACTGAACGTTATTGTAAAGTCGGAACTGGGAACACGCCAATGTACTCTGCTTAGTTCTTGAGACATTTGCCATCAAAGTGGAAACAGATTTTGGGAAGGAACAAGAGGGATTCCGTTGCACTTGACAATCTCAGGAAATAAGCAGAGTAAAATAACAAAAAATTTCAACGTCTTTCATCAATTTTTATTTATCTTTCATTTAAAAACAGATTCATTCAAATCGGTTGAGATCTGTGGTTTGATAAACAGCGAAAAATCTGCGCGGTTGTTTTTTGACAGACCATCTTTAGTTTAGCTGCTGTACAGATATAACTTCATTACAGTCAGGTTTTCACCCATACCGTCAAAAACTGTCGAGAAATGGCGAGAAACGATGTTAGCTTGCTACTGGACGTGTAAAGTGGTTTACCTGCGCCATGCACCTTTATCAGACCTCCAATGAAGCTGGCTGTGATTTCAGCACTAAGGTGGAAAGAGTGGGCCTTGCTGGAAAACGAACTGCCAGCTACAAATTCGGACATGGTGTTGGGCATGAGTTCCTTGTCAGCGTTCTTGTCTATCACACTCTTGTCCCACAGAGACTCCGGAATCAGTGAATCGCTTCGCACATCATACAGCGCACCCAACACAAAAGGTCGACCCAGTGCTGCAATGCAGATATGCTCCTTAGATTGGCTTAAGCTCTCATGTGCGGCCTTTATAGCGGCACTGCGCAGTGAGCTAACTGTTATTGTTTTGAGTTTAAGATTACCGGCGATTTGTAGTTTCTGGGCGCCTTGAGCAGCAACCAATGTGCAAAACATGAACGCCGCTGCTAAACACATCATCAGATATTGGCTCTTCATCATGAAGTGATGAACCTCAAAATGAACTGCATGAAACAAGCATACATGTTGTGCGTACACATACATATCCAGGCAAATTTTCCTCAACACACAAAATACCTGAGTAACAAGGAGCGACAGGCCACGAGTCGCCAAACATATTTGACATATTACCATACATACATGTACTTCGAGGGAATGGGGGATTTCCCCAGGCCCGATTTTCAGAGAAAATTCCCCACAGCCGGATTCTGGGCGGGGGGATTTTTTTGAAACCATATTTTGGGTTTCTAAATCTGCTAACAGGTTTCCAAGAGCTCTCGTTAGGGTTTCAGACATTCTGAACAGGGTTTTGGAACCCCAATTAAGCCCTAAATATGGTTCCGGAACCCGAATTTGGGTTTCTGGTGGCCCAAAAAAGGGTTCCGAAACCCGAATTTGGTTTTCAAAAGCCCTATTTAGGGTTCCGGAACCCTAATTTGGGTTTCAAAATTTCTAAAGAAGGTTCCAGAAATGCATTTTAGCTGTATTATGTCGAATAAAATGGTTTTTTGCACGTTTTAAAGCAAAATTAGCTTTTTTGTACATTTGAAATACAAAAAAGTTTTTTTTTGCATGTATTAAAGCAAAAATAGGGTTCGAAACGGTATTTTTGAACTTCAGACAGGATTTTTACCCAATTTTTAGTCCTCAAAACCCTGTTTTTAGCACAAAAAAGGTCGCTGAAACCCACTTTTGGACACCAAAAACAGGTCGCTGAAGCGCCCTTTGGGCACAGCCCTAAAACCCTATTTTGGATCAGAAAAATTTCCCCCAGCCGAAAACCCAGCTACATGTATGCATATTACGTAGCCTAACTAAATGACAAATGCAGCGGCAAATTTTGCGGCTTTATCCAGGCCATAAATTTGTCCAAACACTTAGCATTCACAATTTCATTTGGCCGTTGATTCCAGAATTTTACCACTTTGAGTAAAAAATGTTGAGTCAAAAATTTAGATGTTTGTTTACAAATAGGAATGGCTAGCTTGCAATCATTTCCTCTGGTTCTGGTCAGCGAATAAATTCTACATCTACAAGGCTATAAAAATGCGGTATACATCATACAGTACATGTCGTTGGAGGAAAAGGGGGGCCGCCCCCAAGCCCGATTTCTCGGCAAAAGTCCCCTCCCAGCGGGTTTTTTGGGAGGGGGGGGGTGAAAACCCACTTTTGGATTCCAAAGTAAAGAAAATTTTGGCCCAGAATATTCTTTAGTAAAGAATATTCTGCAGCACAAAATTGGGCTTTCGCCTACCCTGGAACCCAAAACAGGATTTTTGAAAGGCTTATAAGGGGCCGTCCATAAACGACGTCGTTCCAAAATTCCCATTTTTCGGAACCCCCCTCCCCCAAAATCGCCTTGCGTCGTTTCTGGGGACACCCTCCCTCTAAGGCGACGTCGTTTTCGGGTTACCCCCCCCCCCGATAAAAGTGCAGTACATACAGTACTGTCCTTTTTTCTTGTTGCCATACTGTATAATGATTTGAATAGATCCCTTCAACCACTCTGGGAAACTTTTCTATATGTGAAATATTTGACAGAATGTGCATAAATCGAAAATAATACATTCAAAGTTCCCAAAAATTCCGAAAATAACGACGTCGTTTTTTGCTAACCCCTCCCCCTCCTGGTGCGTCGTCTATCATCGCATTTCAGCCGACCCCCCTCACCCCTCTGGAACGACGTCGTTTATGGACGGCCCCTAAATCCTAAATACGGTTTTCAGGTTACTTTTAAACCTTGATTAGGGTTTTAGGCTACTTTGAAACATAAACAGGGTTTTCAGGTTACTTTCAAACCGTAAACAGGGTTTTCAGGTTACTTTGAAACCCTAAACAGGGTTTAGCACTGGTTATAAATCCTAGACGGGGTTTTTTAGCTTGATTAGAAACCGTAAACAGCATTTAAGAACTGCATTCAAATCACTAAATAGGGTTTTTTAGTAATCTTATAACTAAAACAGGTTTTTGCGCCTGCTTTAGAATCGAAATTAGAGTTCTCTGGACTATTTTTTAGTAAAAAAATGCATTTCAATCTCTATTTTATGGCTAACACTAATACTCAATACGTAGTTTGAGCAGAAAACAGCTTTCTATTGTATTCGTTGCTTCAATGTTTGGTTTTTAAGGCATTTTCTTCAACCGGAACAGGGTTATTTAAGACATCTTTAATGCAAAAAGAGCGTTTTAGCGCTTTTTCGGTCCAAATATGGTTTTAAAGCCATTTTTCAACACTTCTCACCACTTTTTACCCTAAAAAAAGGTCGACAAAATCCACCTTTGGACCCCGAAAAAAGGTCGCAAAACCCTATTTGGGATTTGAAAAAGGTCCCCACGGAAAAACCCAGCGACATGAATACATACATAATGTAGATAGATCAAAACCGTCGGTATTCAAATCTTTCAAGATCTAGGAGACGTACTCGCCATAAAGTTTTATCTATCCCGACAACCTTGGTGTAAAAGATCGTCAGACACTCCCTAATAGCCATCTTTCTTTATACTCAAGTGGGTTCCAAACCGGAGAAGCATACTCGAGCTTAGGACAAACAAATTGCCTGTAAAGTTTTTACAAAAAGACGTGAGTTTTACTTGTGAAGGTTCTATGGATAAGCTTTGCGCATTTACTGACCTCTATGGCAATTTTCAAAGAATGAGAGGACCATACATGTAACAGGTTCGGGCCAACCTGCGGGGAGGGGGTAGAGGCGTTTTCCCTGAGGTGAGGGGTCGAGGGGAGTATCCCCCAGAGGGGGGTCAACCAGCGACAGAGGTTGTCAAAAAATTAGGTAACCGAAACCGGCTTACCGAACAGATTTATTAGCTTTATGCCTTGAACTGTATAGCTACTCCAGCAGAGAGAGAAGGCCTCCAAACAGAACAGTCAAAGGCGCACTGTAACTGTTCGTAAAGGAGCTGCCTATAAAAAGACCGCTGCTGATAGGAAACTGAGCTCATAATCTTGTGAGTTGTGACAGGTGACTGCTATTTCTAAACTGATTAGCAGATAAGCTGAGCACCTTATCCAAACGTCCGGGTTAGGGGCAGCTGATCGCTCACACCTGCATCTCAATAATCCGCGACCGACTATTTCTATACTACACGCCTTTCTTTGCTACAGGATGTCTCAAAATAGACGCATTTCTTTTTACTGCCATTGCCACACCAAATAGGCTGAAATTTGGAACACAGGTGCCAAAATTCGGGGAATTTTATGTGTTAAAATTTGGTGCTCCAGACTTGACCCACTCCCAAGAAATTCCAAAACATTTTGTTTTATAAATTTCATGCATTTTTTGGACAGACTCAGTTTTGAGAAAATCCTGAACATCAGTCTTTTTATGTAGTGAATAGATCAGAAAAACTAATTACTTATTCAGGGGAATACTTATTTTCTTGAGAGTACTGCAATGTCAATGCCCTATTCGGCCAAGATTTCCGATAATTATGGCAAATAGAAATGCGTCCATTTTTTAAACACCCTGTAGGTAATTATTATTATGTGGATATTTTACCCCTGTACTACAGTCAGGCACTTAACGCCGTTTATGGTACCTACTACCACATATAGTACCCCTACCCGTGGCCATGGGTGCCGGTATCACATATGGTGTCGGTACCATAAAAGGCGTTAAGTGCCTGACTGTACTAAATGGCATAAGACGGCACACTTGCAATCTCTCACTCCCAACTATGTTGATGAGAGATCATTTGTTCAGCAGAGGACCGTACTTGTCCACTGTGTACCAGCTGTCAAAATATTAATATGTAATAATCCCCAACAATTTAATTTAATTGAAATTCAAAAGTTGAGCCATAGTTTAATTGAAATTCGCGCGGATTTTCAATTATATTTTCAATTATTTCCTGTGGTAAATGTAAGGAAATGCGTAAGTATTAGAGGCGCTCACGACTTCAAATAAAAACCTATTCAGGGTTTGTCACCTCTTTATACTGACCTCACAATGTTTTGTATTATTTCACGCTCTGGTTTTTATTTTGTAGTTTATAAAAGTCAAAACAGTGATTTTTGGATGTATGGTGGGTTTACACCCCTTTTGGGCGAAGGTACCTAGGACGGGATGTTGCTCAAAAATGCTAGAAACCTTCAGATTATGTAGTGATATTAGTGATACAACCGGGAGCAGAATACCGGAATTCGGGAAAACCGGGATTACCGGGAAATGAGAATACCGGGAAATCGATCAAAACGCATGCAGCATGATAAAACACAAATGTTTACAACATCCGGTTTAGCTATTGATACCATTTCTAGTCGGTTTTCTCAAGTATTTTCTCTCATAACGGGTTAAACTACATACAGTAAACTGTGAGATTAGATTTACGTTGAATGGGTTAGTGAGTTATGGTTTGGAAAAAGAAACTAACTACTCTTTAGAGTGTAGCCTCGGCGGCTTTAGAAAGCCAAGTCTACTAATACCATACACTTCTATTTCGTAACAAACAGCACAGAATACATACCGGCAGAAAGGGCTCGTCTGTCAAATCATTTCTTCCCTGCCCCACAGCAGAGCAAGGAAACTATACACAACTACCGCGCGCGTTGTATGGCTGATCGTCCTAGGCTTGTGTCCTCGCGAACCAATCAGGAGCTGGCCAAGAAAACAATCAATACAGCGGCAAATACGAATAGTAGAGATACAAGCAGCAAACGTTTAGTACCGACACACCACCAATCTGGTATCAAACGACTGCTCCCAACCTCTAGATTATTTACAGATCAACATTACTGCATGCTACATTCAGCTTTAGCTCTGATTACAAATTGTCCACCCCCCGCCTCCCCTTGTGATTGGTTGTCATCATTTGGTAAAGCCCCTCCCCCTAACCGATGACGTCATTTTTGCACAGCCCTTTGTTAAACCACAATAGACCCTTACAGTATCTATTGATACAGTACCTAATAATTTCCTGTTGCGTTTCCACCTTAGACTGATTGTTAGCAATAGAATCCGTGCAGTATGTATCCTTAAGAGGATATCCCTTCCGATTACCCCTCGCCTAGAATTTCTAGTTGTACTGATATTTTACTAGTGGATTTTTATTTTACTATTTACTAAATTTGCTACAAATTCAGCTCTTCAATTTTATTTTTATTTTTGTTTTACTAGAAAAGCAGCTCAGATTTTACTTTTTGTTTTGTTTTACAAATAATTTTACTCATTTTACTATTATTTTACAATGATTTTACTAGTCACAAGGTGCAATTTTCATAATTGATGACAAGTTCTTATAACTGACCGATTTGCTAAAACAAGTAGTTGCTGAATTTGATTGTGATACAGATTTTCCAAGTTTAAACCCAAAATGGGTAAAATTTGTGTCACGAAGTTCCGCACCTAAACATCTTTACGTGCAAAATTGATAAAGATTTTGGCTGAAATTCACCAAAAAATGAAGTAAAATGGTAGTAATATTTCTATTTTTACTCTTGACCCCGTTTGATAATTTAATTTTATTTTTACTTTACTATTGGCTCATAATTTTACTTTTTACTATTATTTTACTACTAGTAAAATACCGCTAGTATTACTAATTTTTGTTTTACTATACTATAGTAAAATAACAGTACCAGTTCTTCAAATCTGGAGCCGAGTAGGATTCGGTCGTTTTAATTTCGGGCGCGTCTGATTACACTTGATTATCTAATAGCGGTCCTAAAATCAAATCGGAACGGCGTCATCTAACTGGTTTCAGTTCGTAGTCATTTCTAATCCTCCCACTGAGCCCGAGCGACCAATTTCTAATCGGAACGCCCTCATCGGATTAGCGAAATCACAATTTCATCAAAAAATCAAATTAGTTCGACAAGAATTAGCCCGAAGTTAGATGCTCTGCTCGAAGGGGATAAGCTTGCGGTAATATTTCTAAACTGGGCTGAGCAGCTTAACTCTAGAAATTCAAAAAAATCGCCGGCCAACTTTTCTGTAGGGCGACACGTTACAATTGTACGTTTGTAATATACGCTACGCACC